>CAJDSM010024972.1:18659-32819 GCA_903981925.1 Ostrea lurida | reverse complement strand
GAACTTTCAATTTAGAAAAGAAAGTTTGAAACTTCATATTAACAACAGAGTTGTATTAACAACTGACATTGTCGAATCCATTGTGTCCCTCCTCATTCTTTGTATTGTATTTATGACTGTATGCTTAGGTATAATGGTGCTGTCAATAGATTTATTCGATCATTAATGTAAGTATGTGCAATGTGGTCCTTTTTTTATTTTCATGAATGGCTCATTGAAAAATAAGTTTTTGAATAGAAAAACTTCCTGTGGAGTCGATTTTCTCTCTCTCTCTCTCTCTCTCTCTCTCCAAAAATACCCCGAATACGTAAACATCCGTTCAATGGCCTATTATTAATTGCATTCTGATAGGCTGCTATGTTTAGTGAGATAAAAATAAACATGACCGCATGGCTACGCTATATAAACAATTCGTTTCGCGATATTTCATCATGCACTGAAACGCAAGGTAGTTGTACATAAGCTTAATTGTAAGCCAGGATATTCGATATTTTGCTGTTGGACTGATATGATACACAAATACCTCACAATAATGGGTCACCAACAGAACCACCACCACCATTCTACTCGACACCACAGCCAGGGGTCCCTTCGGGGGCCTCCGCCGCGCCGTTTTGTATCCGATCCGCCCCATCAGCGGGTCTCTAAATACTCCTGTGTCAAACAAGAGGAGGAAGACTGTAAACTTATTATTGAAGCATGGGGAGAAAGCTACGCCCCAGTCACCAGTGAAATTCCCACCTTGTAATCTGTATATTGGAAATAATTTCTGCATTCGAATTTACGACTATTTCGCACTGCAGAAATCGATACAGAACAACAAGGATGGAGGTATATTTCACTTGGATTTCGACCCAGCTGTACACTTCAAAGCTATGAAGCTGTCCGTGGCAGCGGAAAAAATCTGGAGTGTCCCAAACGCTGGAGGAAATTCTGTTATTTCGGAAGTCCTGTCCTTTGAAACGTTCCACAAGTCATTCCACGCTAAACTTCTCAAGGTGGGTGTATATTCTTATGGAAAATAAAAGTATTGTATTGTATATAATATACTTTAATGAATTTATTGAAATATTTTTAAAGCATTTGAATAAATTACATAATGTTGAATGTACTACCGATTAAAATGCTACATTTGGAAAATACTTTGGTAATTAAAGTTAAGGAACTGTAGAAAGCCCAGGGATTATTTTAAAACCTTGCTTTTCTCTTCCAGACTGAAATGGAGGTATCTTACTTTCCAGAGGGAGGTTCAATAACGGATTACGTGTGTGAAATTTTCGACACAAAAGTGGGCGTGTCCGTCACACGTGCGATGAAGTACCGTGGTGACTTTACAGAGGAGGACGCTTTGAATCTTCTGACGAAGAAACTAAAAGGTACATTATTCCTATCAATTACTATTTGATAGTATAACATCATACTTAGGGAAATACCTAACTTGATTCCCTTAGCTTGTTATGCACCAGATCTTCGAACGAAAATAATTATGCATTCGTCCAAACACAAACTGTGGGGGTGAGGGGGAAATGCCCCCCTCCCCCGAAAAAAAACCCACAACACTGTAAGATAGATGTAAGGTCTGCATTTGACTAACATACATATTTTTCTGTGTTACAGGGGTGAACCAGGCAAACAGAAATACTCTCGAGAAATGGAGCAAACAGATCTTGCACGTCTGGGTCCAAAACAAAGAGACGGCAAATCTAATCACCAAAACGTTCCACGACCTTCCGGCCGACCTCGTGTCCAACACCGTAGTGGTCATCTCACGGACCCGCCGGTCAGGCTTCATCTTCTACAACCCCTGACAGAGAGGCTTCCCAGGGCCCAGCCCGGGCCTAGGACATACCTGATACAAGTGCATGCTTAGGGATGCACATGTATACGCATTTCTGCGAGACGTCCTTCGATAAGTGATCGAACTCTTAATGCTCTCTCAGAAGCTATATTCGTCAGAAGCGCAAAATGAAGCAAGGACTGTATTCAGCTCAGAATCATTGAAGCTAAACCTTGAGTAAATAAATTCTTATCTAAACCTCAACAGAGCACCTTGAAGCACCTTGTTAGGAGAAAACCAGAGACATCTGCAGGCAGCAACACAAGATAAAACTCAGTTCGCTGTATATCGCTATATAAAATAACACGACTGTATATTATGTATTCCTACTAAATGAATGCATTATTAATTCTTTGTTGTTATATTCAGATTTAAAAAGAAATCATAGTTAATGGTCAGCATAAAACGGGATTGGTTTTATAACTTAATACCATAATTCCAGCGCGTTCCTTTGAAACCTATAGGTGCTATCAAAGTTGCTTAAAAGAGGCTGCATTAAATCGAATACTCTGACAATGCAATATTTTTAAAGACATTGTAACACACAAAGGGGGGGGGGGTATTGTTGTGAAAACTGAATTATAAGTTGGGAGGTAAAGACGAGACAAAGAAAGTGATCATATCCGTAAGTCAACAGAATACAAAAACAAGAGTATGGGCAAACATCGGACCCTGGACGCACAGAAGGTGTTCAGGTGCCTAGGAGGGAAGTATCGCCCGTTTGACCGGCAAACCGCCGTGAGCCCATAGTCTTGATCAAGTAACGGAACAATCTGTAGTCACTAAAGATAGTGTGTCGGAAACGGGCCTTTAACTTGGCTATGAAACACATCAGACAGCGTTTGACTTTAAACGTGACTGTTGAAAGTTGAACCCCTGCAACAACTTGTCTGTAAGTAGCCTGTCTCGATTCAAAAACTGATCATACGCAGAACAAGCTCTTGCGTATCGAATACGTTGAGAGACATGCACACCATATGCAGGTGATGATGGGATACTGCTACATATTAATGGAAAGTTGACGATAGAGAGGCTGAAATCGTCCCGTTTGTCATAAAGTTGTCTTTTTAACGAGTAGTTAGTTTAAGGAGGAGAGATTTGGGATCCACAAACTGTGATGAGCGTTGACCCCTTTCTTGGGTTGGTTTGGCCTGGGGTAGTGGGCAAACAAACTATAATTTTTAATGTGGCCTGGGATGTTTCACGTAGTGGACTTGTAGTCGCCAGGGGTATTGAAATATGATAGGCGATAGCAGTGTCACTCAAATACTGTCAACTGGCATATAAACTCATACCCATTGAACGGACAATTCTACGTTCTAAGATGTTGAGTCAATATATAGCTAGAAATGGTATAACATCCTATCTTGGTTAATTTGAATGTCTTCACACACGAAGCTAAAATGTGTGGGAAGGAATAAAGAAAGGGATGGTAGTATGCAGCAGTATCCAAACGCATTCGGCTAATGGGGTGTAGTTGTTTTTGGTGGTGACCTCGTCCCGGTACGAGTCCATCATCCCTCATACAAATGTGGTTTCTGCCTGGAAGGCCATCTATTTGGTCTTTCACCAAGTCATCAACTAGCATGCAAACTATCCCACATCTTTTCTGAGCACGGATGTTTGTGGGACAACTTGCCCGTGGGGGCGTTCCAACAACAGTGGAGTTAGTTTTTAAGATGTTTTTCTCTCTCAAGCTGTTTTCCTTGGCCACAACTCCAGCGAGTTCTGAAGTATGTTTCAATGAAAAGGGAAAAAAGCACATATAGCATATATTGCTAAGAATACGGTCTGTCGTTTTTTGGAGATCATTTATTGAGGAGTTGCCATTTGACCCTCACTCCTCGCGTGCTATACAGATTGGTGACATATTAACTTATTGTGCAGAGCTGCGGTTGTCAATTCATTAAAATGAAAAATATATTATACTGATTTTGCCAGGCCAATTAGGTTCCTTCAAAAATATTTTTTGAGAAATAATGCCGTGTATTTAAATATATTCCTATTCTCCTCACAAAATAGTAGTATGTCCATTCTTCTGAGAGTTAACCTGCAATGCAGTCGCAATAAATACTTTTTTCATCATAATTTCCTTGTCCCCCCCAGAAGGTTAACCACCCCCATCAAGAACTTTAAACCCAAAGAATAACCTAATTTTTCTGGACGATGGATTGCAGTGAGATATAATTCCGGGGTGCGGAAGTCTACAAAAATTGGTGATCCATTTTGGGGCCCAACTAGGAGAAATACGATATTCAACACTAGTGACTCGCCCTATTAAGGTAGAGCCTTACATAGACCTTATATTTTGGATCAAACTTTTTGAGCTCACGCCCCGAAATTCCCTCAAAATTTTATAGGCGAGTCATATACGGTAGTAAACAACACAGTAACCAAATAACAGGTAAGGCAAGAGGAATCAAATACGCCCTTGAGGCATGTGGAACCCACTGTTAGATATGTTAATCTCAACTAGAGATGCTTAATTTTAAGTGATAACGTCTCTCCTCTTCATCATAAAATAATTATTGTGATTAGATCAGATTATCATATACACACAATGTTTAATGATTTTTTATTATCTTGCATGCATAATCATCGAGAGAGCCATTAGTGTCGTCATCTGAGCGGGAGACAATTTGTAATTCACTTGTATAGGATTATCAAGTTATACCACAGCGCAGACATATCCAAAACGAATATTGGAAAAAGGCTGTTTAAAACCATGTGCTCCAGCGATTGTTTATTCCTTGTAACGCGTATCTTCTAGATGTTTGGATGTTCTCCATGCGTATGAAATTCTCCTAGTATCTGACATGGGAATGGCCTTCCCCACGATTTGTTTTTATTCGCCTCAGTAAGTACTCTGGAGTCATCCTGAGTCTAGGGCATTTATTTATTCTGTAACCAGGGTACTCTGGATGTAACAGTCCACCAAAGCGGACTTACCTATAGCACCTGTTAGAGTACTCTGTGATGTTTGATGCGGCCTCCGACAGCTGATTGAATTATTTCCTTGTACAGGGGTTTAAACTGCTTCGCGCTGTGGCCGCACTTCCCTCGGACGGCTATTAGGTGCTAGTGACAAAATTTGTGTTGTGTGGGGCGTCCTAATTTGTGGTGGTCTGTCACTTGCCCACCCCATGGAAGCGAGTGAAGCTTTCGCAACGAAATAAGATGTGGTCTCAAACTTGGCACTCAATGGTTAGTAAAATTGAGACCTCAGATGCCATGGAAACCTTTCAATCAAAAACCACCAACTCTATACAAATGTTCACACGTTCCATTATTCAACACAGAATAAGAAAATAGCTGAGAGTGGTAGGACTTTCTTGTCACCTTAAAAATTCGGATTCCATCTCACATGACATAAACACCATGTTCATGAATTTTATGATATTTATTACTTGTATTAAATGTTCATTAAGAAATGTGGGCTAGCATGTTTATTGTTTTGGGCCCCCAGAAATGACATATCAGGAGCCCACATGCTCCTGGAAATGTGTAAGTTAAGTCTTTCACAAAACCCTGTGTCAAGTACTGCCTGGATGTGCCCGCACTCAAGCGAGTCTGGCCTCACATCGTCCTGTAAGTACTCTGGATCGTCAATCCCAGCGATTATTTATTCCTGTAAGCTGAACTTATCCTGGGCAATGTGCCTCCCAGCACACACACACTAATTTCCCTGTAGTATGTGCTGATTGTGCTCCCAAGGCCATCTGTTTTTATTCTGTTCAACTACTGCTAACACTGGGAGATGCCACCTCACCCAGACCCATTGTTTATTCCTGTAAGTCTCTGGATGCTCACTCATATCACCAGCGATTGTTCTATATCCTGTAAGTACTCCTTGTCCTGGAAACTGTTCGATTTTAGGAGGATGAAAACTTGAGAAGGATGACCTGGGTTACACCACAAAATTTCGTCGCCCCTGAATTGCACAAACTTACACTCAACACTTAGGTGAGAAAACACAATGGCCCAAGATCTTTCAATGCGTAGATGCAGAACCGGTGGAAACACTTAATTCTCAGACCAATATCTGTTGAATAAATTAGTGTTACTACCATGGTTCAAAAAAAGAATTAGCAGGTTGTTCATGCAACCTTAATTAACACGTACGCGTGCTAAAACGAACTCTTGTCCTCTTACAGTCACTCACCATTATCACCCAAGCGTATCAACTGCTGTAATGTAGACGACAGCACATTTTTAAATTCCTGTCCTCCGCTGGAGGAAATGCGGTTCCATTTTTACCCGGGTTCAATAACACCGGCGCCGGTTGTTCTGGCTTGCCAACGAGGGAAAAGAGGCTATAGAAGAACAGGACCACACACACACGCTAAGGTTATAATCGCATCAGATTGCCCGACCCCATATTTTGGAGAGCAGGTATTAAAAATAATGATTCTCTTATAAAACATGAGCTTTTAGAGTTTATTTATACCCGTCTGAGTAGGAAGATCTTTTTTATTATCTGGTACATGTTTCTCCTCCAGGGCCTAAAGTTAAAGCCGCTGTATTGTCTCACAGCACTAATTATTGAGTTTCAAGAGCACACATCGGTGCTATTCACTAACTAGTGCTTCCTGCTATAAGCTACCAGCACTGTTTCCTATAAAGGTTCAATTAGATTGTGTATTTGTGATTGTGATAAAATATATCTTAGTACAGGAAGTCAACTGTATAAAGATATTTTATCAGCCCGCATAGCAACATTATTTATGTTGCATATTGAAAATCATCGTCACAGAGCAAGTAACAAAGCACCATATTAAATAAATAGTGTATCCAAGAGGCCTGCAACAATAAACATAATTGAAGATAGTAAATTATACAAAGATCAATGTAAACAAGATTTATTAAATACGCATGGGTAAAATACATTATAATCCGCAACTTGTGACTGGGCCGCGTTTCAACAACAAAGCACTGGAATTGGCTAATAGAGAGTCGAGATGTATGCACGGCCCATTATCTTCAAATACACGGCGACTATCATTACCACAAAATCTACCTGAGGGGAGATCAGCATGGGGCTATCGTATCAAAATGATAGAGTGCACATCAAATTTGCTATTTCATTTTGGCACTAAACGTTACATAATACACATTGCCGTCGAAATAGATTAACTTATGTGAACACTATCTTGCCCAAGGGAAATGGTCTTGGGAAAACTATTTACCGGTTGCCTAATGTTTTTCCCCACGAGTTTTTTTTGGAGAGATATCTCTAGTGTTACAAAGAGTATGTTACGTCAAAGTCCGATCATGGGTACTAATTCACCTGGTAATTTAAACCATGAAAAAGCTGAAATGGTTTTCTTGTAGTATATTCAACTTTTTGAGTATAAATGAGGAAAGACCCCATATTATAACAGGAGCTTCCAGAGCGAAGACAAAGCGAGGGTTCCTTAATAATGTTGCGAGCTTCCTCGCGCTATGGACTCTGGCCTTATGGAAAATAAATATGCTGATCTCTGCAGTACAATAAACAAGCTTTACTATAGTACGCCCATTACTAAAGTGCCATTGAAATGATGGGTATTATATACTATTTTACTATGTCTTAATTGTCCAATTGGAAATTCCCCCACCCTAACAGAGATGACAAAGAGTCCACAAAGGGAATTATTACACATCACTCTACAATGTATTATCCTTATCATTAACTTATAGTATCCCATCTTATCGTCAACTTATTTTAATCTTAGTGAATTATCCCAAGAGGAGGTCATTTCTGGCGTGATGATAAATTTTAAACTAAGCAATAGAAGCACACTCTACTTGGCATTTCATCAGTGATGAAATATTACAATGAAGAGTAACATACAACTCAATAAATAACCCATGGGGGGGTAATCCAGGACCATAATCAACTATAATACTTTAACTTGTCACCCAGGTAAGGAATTACTGTGAAGGGTTTTAATTTAGGGGGGGGTTTAATTCTTATCACGATTTTTCAATGAATTGTTTCAATTCTTTGCAGGATCTAGTACGATATACTTAGTATGGCCTAGAAGTCATTATCACTTTGAAAATACTAGGGCTAGTAGCAGCTATCATATTTTGCTCACCTGGGTTTACCCTTTCATAATCGTCTAATATAATATTTGTGAATAGCTGAAAAATAATAAACCACACATGGAATCTGTTATTGTGATGTTTCTGACCTTTAAGAAGTAGTATCAAGCCTCGCTAAACATCTTGTGGGATGAATAGGCCACATTCTTGTTTGTTTATTATAAACTTTTTTCACAACACTGTTAAAAGAAATACCATTATATCAAAGTTTACAGGAAATCATTTTCCTCTTTGGAATTTCAATCTATGCAGTGTTTTCTCATAGTGTTTTTTCTGATAATAAATACTAAGTCATACAATAATTAATACCTCTAATCTCGAAGTTCCGTTGGGACTGCGAAAAGAAAAGAACTTCGCGAGATTCCGGTAAGGTCTCGAGATATCAAATTGAATCTTACGACATTAATTATATTATTATAGAACCGGAAAGTACTATTTTTTCGTGATGAATCGGTCGTGTTAGGATTGCTGAACGTAATTGGCCTGGGCCGAAGAACTTTAAAAAAAGTTGCACTGGGAGTACAACCAAACAAGCTGTGAAAACTAATTTATATCTGAGAGCAAACCAAAAGAGGTTATACGCTTTGAGAAAAGGCGAGCGTTGGCCTTCGACCCAATCCCTATACATTAGTTTTTCTACAGCTAGCGGCCCTTGAGTAAATGCGTGAGCTGTGAGAGCCTGGTATGGATAAGCACAGACCAAAGAAAATATAGACGTGGCACTATCGAAGTATTAATCAGGTGAAATGATAAACGTGGCCAGATGGGAACCTTGAAAATACTTCGACATGAACGGGGTATTCGAGATAACCGTGGTTCGGAAATATCAGGAGTTTTTTTAAATCATTTATATAAGGAAAACGGTCCGGAGACCGGGCCCTCGACTTCGACATAAGCGGGGTTATTCGAGAATAAACCATGTCGAGATACAGGTATTTTACTGGTACATTAAAACGTAGAGAGGTCAGTCAAATTTTGTTTGTAATCTCAGATAGAGCCTTTACACTATACCCATGTGATGGAATTACAGACGCTGACATTGTCAGTGGTAATGCGTGTGGTTAAAGGAGCGGATCGAACGGATGCGTAATATCTTCACACGCAGTCGACGTGTCAGTGCCGAACGATAAAACCAAGCGGTTTAAGGCAGTTTGAGATATAACAGCATTTAAAGAGGTAAGTTCGGGATGGAATTATAATTTTCTGTATACCCAGCCAGCAAGTTCCATAATATAATGATTTACATAATGATAGATTAAGATCATCAAGTTTGTTGTCATTTACACATGGCAAATTAATGGAGGAAAAAAGTCTCCATTTCTTTCAAGATCACATATTTACCTTCAATATTACACAAGGTTAACTAGAAAGAGGGAGAAAACAATTTTAAATGTGTTTTGTCATTTCCTTAGCATTGTGAAGGGAAGATGCTGGGATGTTTGAGTAACTTGAAGTCATCTACCTCTTAATTTAAAATTTAAGAATTTTGAAACATAAAAACTGACAGTGAACCCAAATTAAAAATTTCAAATAAGGGAGATAAATCTTAGAGAAGCCATAAATGTAACTTAATTTAGGACGAGAATATAGTTTTGTTTTTTGTTTTGGTGCATGTTAGGATTACTTTATATTGCAGTATGAATTCCATCAGAAAATGAAGACATCTTTACTTTCCATCACTTTTGTAAGAATCTGGAGACGGCATCCCAAGACTCCATGTGGTAACGTAGAACATATATTTCAAAAAGAGTTTGCCCATGTTTATAAACCATTGCCAATCAATAGACACTTATTTCTTGTAACAAATTATGATTTTGTCCTCAAATCAATGTATATGATACACTGGAAAGAGACTGTGTTTTATAACAAACATTTTATATGTGTAAAATACGTTTGCTGATTTTTATTGAGAGCAGTGATCTTTCCCTCCTCATTGTAGTCTAGATATATTGTAAAATTATAAAATGGTTTGTACAAAAGAAAATATACAAAGAGTACAAAATATACTTATACATGTATATATATTTTTTATTTTTGTTGCGCTCATAAGTGTATTCTGTGAACAAATATATATTATGTAACGTGTAAATCATGAAATGATTTATCAAAGGATAAAAGGAAATATACAATTTAAGTTTTCATTTCTGTATTTGTTTCATTGTCCCTGCAGAAGGGAGGGGATGCTGTATATCATCTGTCTCTCTGAATGGATGTGGTGACAGGTTTCCTCTCACTCATTTGGAGATAGCTAAACGTCATGCTGAATTACTGCTCAGTCTTCTATCACACTGAACAAAAGGTCTATATAATGATATTAAGCTCTCTTCTAATGAGTAAGTATATCTCTGTTATATGAGGTGTGGGCATTCACTAATTTGAAGTGAAGAGCACTTCAATTAGAATTTTAAATCCACGAGTAGTTTAGATATGTGGCATAAGATATATATTGGTTATTGTTCCCTTCAAACGTCAAATGTGCAAATTAAAAAAAAAAAAAAATGGAGTGCGCTCAATAAACGTATTGGTGGTGAACATAATTTTTTATTGGAGAGAGTTGTAATTCGTGTAGAAAGAGCTTTGATTTGGCATATCAAATTTAAGTCTTTAATAGTTCTCAAATAAAGAGTTTTTAATAGCTCTCCAAATAAAGAGCTTTTATTTAGAATTCAGGCTATTTTTTAAAGTGGTTACAGACATCTTCGAATGATTTCAATCGGTACTGTCTTTAGTACAGCTAGAGCACACTCTCAATTCAATTGAAAACATCTTTAAATGTTGTGAAGATTTCTGCATTGTATTTACTGACGTATTACTTTACCATGATATTAGATACGTTAAAATCTCCAAATGTTTATTTCCAAAATCACCCAACGTCATGCAATATTTTGTTTTTCGACAAACATATTTTTACATGTATCAACATTAATACAATGCTTATATTCATTGCAACAAACAGAAAAAAAGTCAGATTACAAATGATTTGAAAAAACAGAAAAATCCAAACAGCAGAAAGTCAATGCCCGCAAACAGACCTCCAAGTGACTGACTATCAGGTTCTGAGGTGCTCCCGAGAGGATTCAACACCCCGTCCCCAGTTTCTGATGTATCCTCGCCCTGTTGTTAGTCGTTTACATCTTCTCTTACAGATAGAATCCGTACGATTTTCACCAGGCAATGAAATATTTTTGGTATTCTTTTGCTCTCGTTACTGTGGACAGTTGAAAGTAAAATGGCTGTACAGAGGATGACCACAACACCAAATCCATATTGATAAATGATGTAGTAACTCAACAGGGACATGTTTTCCGAGTTGGCTGGCACGTTGTCGACTAGAATTCCTAAGTACACATTAAAGACAGGAGAATGCATACGGAATATTGTAACTTCTCCTGGAATTTCTCAAACTGTTGAGCTCTTAATCGAACACGTTATGGATGAGTTGGAACGTTTTGAATGAAACTCCAGGACTGACCATGTATTGGAGTTAGCACGTCACAATTACCAATAACAATGAAGACTTCATCGGGTTTGCTGGTAATCTCAAAGGAGCATTCCTGTGTGTCGAAAGGAAAATACGTCATGTCAATGTTACAATGAGTTTAAAACAGTTCTTTTCCAAAACATATATACCAAATCAAAACTGGTAATCACTTGTCCAACACATGTGATAAATTCCCAAGTATGATTTGCGTCCTATGGAATTTTTCAACATGAATTTTGGTGTCCAAACAAAATGTTCTTTTGCTTCATATAGACAGATGGGACTGGGTATTGCTGTTCATCCCAGCCAGCGTATCGTCACCACCACAATACATGAAACAAAATATTATCTCCATCTTGTTTTTCGATATCGAGAATTTCAAAAGTTTTGAATCAGTAAATAAACATAAGTTTCAGTGAGGGAAGACTGTATCATACACGGGCCTCAAGTCGATTCGGTCTGCATTTACTTTTAATTTTTTCTTGAAAAAGTCTCTGAACATTGAAAAGGTTCCACTTCTTGTTGAACAGGATTGCAGCAATAACATAAAAATCCAGCTCCTAAAATTCAACATTGTTGCGTCGTTGACCCTGGGTTTGATTATAAAATTGAGTGCTAGCTCACAACATCGGTCATCGTTAGCTATAAATTATGAATACGATGTACGTGGAAATCAATAAATCATGAATTATAGACATAAATTTGCAGGGAATGCCAGTAACCTTGGATTAAATCTTTACCTAAGGCTGCAAGTAATGGATGCTAGATAGTATTTCGGCGCGTTTCATCGGGTACCCACGGCTGATATGTCTGCTTCTCGGACGAGGTGATCGATCCGAGGGTATCAGACGATATTGTCCATCCATTTATGCATTTTCGTGATTACCCCCCCCTTTTTTTTTGAAAGGGGGGCAGGTCTTCATTTGAACAAAATTGAATCCCTTTTACCCAAGGATGATTTGGTACCAAAGTTGGTTGAATTTGGTCAAGTGGTTCTGAAGAAGTCGAAAATAAGAAAAGTTTACGTATGGCAGTGAGAAAAATCAGAAAAGATTAATTACACTAGTGACTTATTTTGAAAAAAGTCAACATCTAGAGCCAATCTGTGTTCTGCACATTCTTACATGCAAACAGTCCCAGGGATGTAGAATCGGGGGAATTAAATGAACATTATATGTGTTTATGAAATAAAGCCATGTAGCAAAATATGAGCGCTCCAATATACATGTTATTTTCATTTTAAATCTGGGTTTTTTTCTTTCTTTTATTATCCTCTTCTCAAGAATTAAAGAGAGGTCAACTTCCATTCTTTAATTCGCCCCCCCCCCCCCCCCAAAGTCCTCTTGGAAAAATGCGGAATTATGTACGAGCCTGAACCGGGTTATAATAATAAGCCAATGCGAATTAATTTGTAAAAAGTGGGGAAACTGACAGCAAAGCTCTTGCATGATATACGCATTCGAACAAACATTGTCATGTCAATGATCGAAGATTAGTGTACTATGGATAAGTCGATACACCAATGTCAGTCACTGCTCTGATGGACCACGGTATGTAACAACGAGACGGTTATGTAAATTTGCTACAAACCGTAGCACGAATGGCGACGCTATGTAACAACAATTTCTTTGTTACATATATAGCGTCGCCATTTGAGCTACGCTTTGTAACAAATTGTTACATACCGGTCTGTAGATGGCTACGGTATGTAACAAATTGTTGCATACCGTGCGGGGACTGCACCTTTTTGAGTTTTTTTTTGGGGGGGGGGGGAGAGATAAGGTCTTGTAAGATTCCTTTTTCATCAGTGTGTTTAGTGAGAGTAAATACCCAGTATGCTTGTGATTTTCAAGTAATGTAATTCCACAATCAATATTTGTGTTATTCTTGCTTTATTTCATGATGGCATATAAACAAAATAATTTTTTAATTCATGAATGCGTCGGGCAATACTTGAATTTAAAAAGATAATTTCAGGATTTTCCCCTAAATAAGATACGAATAAGACAAATATTGAAAACCATACACCTATAAACTCACTAACAAACACAATTATTGAAAGGCATCTACAATATTTAAACACCCCCCCCCCCCCCCAATACTCAAAAGGTGCAGTCCCGCACGGTATGCAACAATTTGTTACATACCGTTGCCATCTCAGCACGGTATGTAACGATTTCTTACAAAGCGTAGCTCAAATGGTGACGCTATGTAACAAAGAAAATTGTTCGTACATAACGTCGCCATTCGTGCCACGGTTTGTAACAAATTGTCACATACCCGTCTCGTTGTTACATCCGTGTAGTGGTCCATCACTGCTCCAGCATGTGGGTTCTACTGCGCAATTATTATATCACAAAGTACTCTGAAGTTGATATTAAAGCAATGTTGGAGTTCCTCATTGACAATATCTTTGTAGTTTTTGGCAATCAGGTTCTTCCACAGTCTGTGGAATTCCAATGGGCACGAATTGTGCTCCTTTATTAGCCGACCTATTTTTATATTCTTTTGAGGCAGATTCATTCAATAGCTTCTACATGAAAATAAATCTCTAGCGGTGGCTTTAATTCAACATTTCGATATCTGACGACGTTTTATCTATCAATAATAATTATTTCCATTCATATGTCGATTCAACATATCCCAGCGAACTAGAAATAAAGGACACCACAGAGTCTTCCGTGTCTGCTTCGTACTTGGATATTTTTTTGAACATTGACGGAAACTAACTACTCAACTTTATGACAAACGGCAA
>CAJDSM010024972.1:4653-15122 GCA_903981925.1 Ostrea lurida | reverse complement strand
CGCGCCGTTTTATCCATCCGCCCCATCACGGGTCTCTAAATACTCCTGTGTCAAAAGAGGAGGAAGACTGTAAACTATTATTGAAGCATGGGGAGAAAGCTACGCCCCAGTCACCAGTGAAATTCCCACCTTGTAATCTGATATTGGAAATAATTTCTGCATTCGAATTTACGACTATTCGCACTGCAGAAATCATACAGAACAACAAGAGATGGATGGATTTTCACTTGGATTTCGACCCAGCTGTACACTTCAAGCTATGAAGCTTCCGTGGCAGCGGAAAAAATCTGGAGTTCCCAAACGCGGAGAGAAATTCTGTTATTTCGAAGTCCTGTCCTTGGAACGTTCCACAAAGTCATTCCACGCTAAACTTCTCAAGGTTGGGCTGTATATTCTTATGGAAAATAAAATATTGTATGTAATAATATACTTTAATAATTTATTGAAATATTTTAAAGCATTTTAATAAATTACATAATGTTGAATATACCGATTAAAATGCTACATTTGGAAAATACTTTGGTAATTAAATAAGGACTGTAGAAGCCCAGGATTATTTTAAAAACCTTGCTTTTCTCTTCCGACTGAAATGGAGTATCTTACTTTCCAGAGGAGGTTCAATAACGGATTACGTGTGTGAAATTTTCGACACAAAAGTGGCGTGTCCGTCACACGTGCGATGGAGTACCGTGTGACTTTACAGAGGAGACGCTTTGAATCTTTCTGACGAAGAAAACTAAAAGGTACATTATTCCTATCATTACTATTTGATAGTATAACATCATACTTAGGAAATACCTAACTTGATTCCCTTAAGCTTGTTATGCACCAGATCTTCGAACAAATAATTATGCATTCGTCCAAACACAAACTTGGGAGTGAGGGGGAAATGCCCCCTCCCCCGAAAAAAAAACCCACAACACTGTAAGATAGATGTAAGGTCTGCATTTGACTAACATACATATTTTTCTGTGTTACAGGGGTGAACCAGGCAAACAGAAATTCTCTCGAGAAATGGAGCAAACAGATCTTGCACGTCTGGGTCCAAAAAAAGAGACGGCAAATCTAATCACCAAAACGTCCACGACCTTCGGCCGACCTCGTGTCCAACACCGTAGTGGTCATCTCACGGACCGCCGGTCAGGCTTCATCTTCTACAACCCCTGACAGAGAGGCTTCCCAGGCCCAGCCCGG
Organism: Ostrea lurida; assembly: GCA_903981925.1. Classification (NCBI taxonomy): domain Eukaryota; kingdom Metazoa; phylum Mollusca; class Bivalvia; order Ostreida; family Ostreidae; genus Ostrea; species Ostrea lurida. The sequence goes on along the minus strand of CAJDSM010024972.1, from coordinate 13,928 downwards.
GCCTAGGACATAACCTGATACAAGTGCATGCTTAGGGATGCACATGTATACGCATTTCTGCGAACGTCCTTCGATAAGTGATCGAACTCTTAATGCTCTCTCAGAAGCTATATTCGTCAGAAGCGCAAAATGAAGCAAGGACTGTATTCAGCTCAGAATCATTGAAGCTAAACCTTGAGTAAATAAGCACCGAGCTAAACCTCAACAGAAGCACCTTGTTAGGAGAAAACCAGAGACATCTGCAGGCAGCAACCAAGATAAAACTCAGTTCGCTGTATATCTATATAAAATAACACGACTGTATATTATGTATTCCTACTAAATGAATGCATTATTAATTCTTTGTTGTTTATATTCAGATTTAAAAAGAAATCATAGTTAATGGTCAGCATAAAACGGGATTGGTTTTATAACTTAATACCATAATTCCAGCGCGTTCCTTTGAAACCTATAGGTGCTATCAAAGTTGCTTAAAAGAGGCTGCATTAAATCGAATACTCTGACAATGCAATATTTTTAAAGACATTGTAACACACACAAGGGGGGAGGGGGGGTAATGTGTTGTGAAAACGAATTATAAGTTGGGATGTAAAGACAAAGACAACGAAAAAGTGATTCATTCTCTAAGTCCCAAACAGAATACAAAAACAAGAGTTGGGCAAACACGGACCCCTGGACGCACCAGAGTGGGATCAGGTGCCTAGGAGGAGTAAGTATCCGTTGACCGGTCAAACCCGCCGTGAGCCCATAGTCTTGATCAAGTAAACGGAACAATCTGTAGTCAATCAGGTGTGTGGAAAACGGCTTAACAATGGCTATGAAACACATCAGACAGCGTTGACTTTAAACGTGACTGTTGAAAGTTGAACCCCTGCAACAACTTGTCTGTAAGTAGGCCTGTCTCGATTCAAAAACTGATCATACGCAGAACAAGCTCTGTCGATATCGAATAAGTTGAGAGACATGCACACCATATGCAGGTTGATGATGGGATACTGCTACATATTAATGGAAAGTTGACGATAGAGAGGCTGAAATCGTCCCGTTTTCATAAAGTTGTCTTTTTAACGAGTAGTTAGTTTAATTGCCGTTTGTCATAAAGTTGAGTAGTTAGTTTCCGTCAATGTTCAAAAAAATATCCAAGTACGAAGCAGACACGGAAGACTCTGTGGTGTCCTTTATTTCTAGTTCGCTGGGATATGTTGAATCGACATATGAATGGAAATAATTATTATTGATAGATAAAACGTCGTCAGATATTCGAAATGTTGAATTAAAGGCCACCGCTAAGATTTATTTTCATGTAGAAGCTATTGAATGAATTCTGCCTCAAAAGAATATAAAAATAGGTCGGCTAATAAAGGAGCACAATTCGTGCCCATTGGAATTCCACAGACTGTGGAAGAACCTGATTGCCAAAAACTACAAAGATATTGTCAATGAGGAACTCCAACATTGCTTTAATATCAACTTCAGAGTACTTGTGATATAATAATTGCGCAGTAGAACCACATAGCTGGAGCAGTGATGGACCACTACACGGTATGTAACAACGAGACGGTATGTGACAATTTGTTACAAACCGTGGCACGAATGGCGACGTTATGTACGAACAATTTTCTTTGTTACATAGCGTCACCATTTGAGCTACGCTTTGTAAGAAATCGTTACATACCGTGCTGAGATGGCAACGGTATGTAACAAATTGTTGCATACCGTGCGGGACTGCACCTTTTGAGTATTGGGGGGGGGGGGGGGTGTTTAAATATTGTAGATGCCTTTCAATAATTGTGTTTGTTAGTGAGTTTATAGGTGTATGGTTTTCAATATTTGTCTTATTCGTATCTTATTTAGGGGAAAATCCTGAAATTATCTTTTTAAATTCAAGTATTGCCCGACGCATTCATGAATTAAAAAATTATTTTTTTATATGCCATCATGAAATAAAGCAAGAATAACACAAATATTGATTGTGGAATTACATTACTTGAAAATCACAAGCATACTGGGTATTTACTCTCACTAACACACTGATGGAAAAAGGAATCTTACAAGACCTTATCTCTCCCCCCCCCCCCAAAAAACTCAAAAAGGTGCAGTCCCCGCACGGTATGCAACAATTTGTTACATACCGTAGCCATCTACAGACCGGTATGTAACAATTTGTTACAAAGCGTAGCTCAATGGCGACGCTATATATGTAACAAAGAAAATTGTTGTTACATAGCGTCGCCATTCGTGCTACGGTTTGTAGCAAATTATACATAACCGTCTCGTTGTTACATACCGTGGTCCATCAGAGCAGTGACTGACATTGAGTGTATCGACTTATCCATAGTACACTAATCTTCGATCATTGACATGACAATGTTGTTCGAATGCGTATATCATGCAAGAGCTTTGCTGTCAGTTTCCCCACTTTTTAGCAAATAATTCGCATTGGCTTATTATTATAACCCGGTTCAGGCTCGTACATAATTCCGCATTTTTCCAAGAGGATTGGTGGGGAGGAGGGGGGGGGGCGAATTAAAAGATGGAAGTTGACCTCTCTTTAATTCTTGAGAAGGAGGATAATACAAGAAAGAAAAAAAACCCAGAATTTAAAATGAAATACATGTATATTGGAGCGCTCATATTTTGCTACATGGCTTTATTTCATAAACACATATAATGTTCATTGTAATTCCCCCGATTCTACATCCCTGGGACTGTTTGCATGTAAGAATGTGCAGACACAGATTGGCTCTAGATGTTGACTTTTTTCAAAATAAGTCACTAGTGTAATTAATCTTTTCTGATTTTTCTCACTGCCATACGTAAACTTTTCTTATTTTCGACTTCTTCAGAACCACTGGACCAAATTCAACCAAACTTGGTACAAATCATCCTTGGGTAAAAGGGATTCAATTTTGTTCAAATGAAGGACCTGCCCCCCTTCAAAAAAAAAGGGGGGGGGATAATCACGAAAATGCAAAAATGGATGGACAATATCGTCTGATACCCTCGGATCGATCACCTCGTCCGAGAAGCAGACGATATCAGCCGTGGGTACCCGATGAAACGCGCGAAATACTTATCTAGCATGCCATTACTTGCAGCCTTAGGTAAAGATTTAATCCAAGGTACTGGCATTCCCTGCAAATTTATGTCTATAATTTCATGATTTATTGATTTCCACGTACATCGTATTCATAATTTATAGCTAACGATGACCGATGTTGGTGAGCTAGCACTCAATTTTATAATCAAACCAGTGGTCAACGACGCAACAATGTTGAATTTTAGGAGCTGGATTTTTATGTTATTGCTGCAATCCTGTTCAACAAGAAGTGGAACCTTTTCAGATGTTCAGAGACTTTTTCAAGAAAAATTAAAAGTAAATGCAGACCGAATCGACTTGAGGCCCGTGTATGATCAGTCTTCCCTCACTGAAACTTATGTTTATTTACTGATTCAAAACTTTGAAATTCTCGATATCGAAAACAAGATGGAGATAGATATTTTGTTTCATGTATTGTGGGGTGACGATACCGCTGGCTGGGATGAACAGCAATACCCAGTCCCATCTGTCTATATGAAGCAAAAGGAACATTTTGTTTGGACACCAAAATTCATGTTGAAAAATTCCATAGGACGCAAATCATACATTGGGAATTTATCACATGTGTTGGGACAAGTGATTACCAGTTTTGGATTGGTATATATGTTTGGAAAAGAACTGTTTAAAACTCATTGTAACATTGACATGACGTATTTTCCTTTCGACATACAGGAATGCTCCTTTGAGATTACCAGCAAACCCGATGAAGTCTTCATTGTTATTGGTAATTGTGACGTGCTAAACTCCAATACATGGTCAGTCCTGGAGTTTCATTCAAAACGTTCCAACTCATCCATAACGTGTTCGATTAAGGCCAAGAGAAATCCAACTTTTCTTTTAATCAGTCTCATAATACCGACGGTTTTGATCGGATTCTTGAACGTGTTTGTTTTCATTGTCCCGGCAAATGCTGGAGAGAAGTTACAATATTCCGTATGCATTCTCCTGTCTTTTAATGTGTACTTAGGAATTCTAGTCGACAACGTGCCAGCCAACTCGGAAAACATGTCCCTGTTGAGTTACTACATCATTTATCAATATGGATTTGGTGTTGTGGTCATCCTCTGTACAGCCATTTTACTTCGAACTGTCCACAGTAACGAGAGCAAAAGAATACCAAAATATTTCATTGCCATGGTGAAAATCGTACGGATTCTGATCTGTAAGAGAAGATGTAAACGACTAACACAGGGCGAGGATACATCAGAAACTGGGGACGGGGGTTTGAATCCTCTCGGGAGCACCTCAGAACATGATAGTCAGGTCACTTGGAGGTCTGTTTGCGGAGCATTTGACTTTCTGCTGTTTTGGATTTTTCTGTTTTTTCAAATCATTTGTAATCTGACTTTTTTTCTGTTGTTGCAATGAATATAAGCATTGTATTAATGTTGATACATGTATAAAAATATGTTGTCGAAAAACAAAATATTGCATGACGTTGGGTGATTTTGGAAATAAACATTTGGAGATTTTAACGTATCTAATATATGGTAAAGTAATACGTCAGTAAATACAATGCAGAAATCTTCACAACATTTAAAGATGTTTTCAATTGAATTGAGAGTGTGCTCTAGCTGTACTAAAGACAGTACCGATTGAAATCATTCGAAGATGTCTGTAACCACTTTAAAAATAGCCTGAATTCTAAATAAAGAGCTCTTTATTTGGAGAGCTATTAAAAACTCTTTATTTGGAGAACTATTAAAGACTTAAATTTGATATGCCAAATCAAAGCTCTTTCTACACGAATTACAACTCTCTCCAATAAAAAATTATGTTCACCACCAATACGTTTATTGAGCGCACTCCATTTTTTTTTTTTTTTTAATTTGCACATTTGACGGTTTGAAGGGAACAATAATCCAATATATATCTTATGCCACATATCTAAACTACTCGTGGATTTAAAATTCTAATTGAAGTGCTCTTCACTTCAAATTAGTGAATGCCCACACTCATATAATCAGAGCATATACTTACTCATTAGAAGAGAGCTTAATATCAGTTATATAGACCTTTTGTTCAGTGTGATAGAAGACTGAGCAGTAATTCAGCATGACGTTTAGCTATCTCCAAATGATGTGAGAGGAAACCTGTCACCACATCCAGTTCAGAGAGACAGATGATATACAGCATCCCCCTCCCTTCTGCAGGGACAATGAAACAAATACAGAAATGAAAACTTAAATGTATATTTTCCTTTTATCCTTTGATAAATCATTTCATGATTTACACGTTACATAATATATATTTGTTCACAGAATACACTTATGAGGCGCAACAAAAATAAAAAAAATATATATACATGTATAAGTATATTTTGTACTCTTTGTATATTTTCTTTTGACAAACCATTTTATAATTTTACAATATATCATAGACTACAATGAGGAGGGAAAAGATCACTGCTCTCAATAAAAATCAGCAACAGTTATTTTACACATAAAATGTTTGTTTATAAAACACAGTCTCCTTTCCAGTGTATCACAATAATACATTGATTTGAGGACAGAAATCATAATTTGTTTACAAGAAATAAGTGTCTATTGATTGGCATGGTTTATAAACTGGGCAACTCTTTTTGAAAATATATGTCTTACGGTACCACATGGAGTCTTGGATGCCGTCTCCAGATTCTTCAAAAGTGATGGAAGTAAAGATGTCTTCATTTTCTGATGGAATTCATACTGCAATGATAAAAGTAATCCTAACATGCACCAAAACAAAAAACAAAACTATATTCTCGTCCTAAATTAAGTTACATTTATGGCTTCTCTAAGATTTATCTCCCTTTTTTGAAATTTTTAATTCTGGTTCACTTCAGTTTTATGTTTCAAATTCTAAATTTTAAAATTAAGAGTAGATGACTTCAAGTTACTCAAACATCCAGCATCATTCCCTTCACAATGCTAAGAAATGACGAAACACATTTAAAATTGTTTTCTCCCCTTTCTGTAACCTTGTGTAAATTGAAGGTAAATTATGTGATCTTGAAGAAATGGAGATTTTTCCTCCATTAATTGCCATGTGTAAATGACATACAAACTTGATGACTTAATCATCAAATGTAAATCATTATATATGGACTTTGCTGGCTGGGTATACAGAAAAATTATATTCCATCCCGAACTTACCTCTTTAAATGCTGTATAAACTGCCTTAAACGCTGGTTGTTTATCGTTCTGCATGACACGTCGACTGCCGTGAAGTATATACGCACCGCTTCGATCCGCTCCTTTACACACACTCATATACATACAATGATCAGGTCTGTAATTCCATTCACATGGGTATATGTAAAGCTTCTTCCTGGAATTACAAACAAAATTTTTGACTGACCTCTCTTGACGTTAATGTACAGTAAAATACCTGATCTTCGAAAACATGCGTTTATCATTCGACATACCCCGCTTTATGTCGAAGTTCGAGGGGCCGGTTTCCCGACCGTGTCTTCCTTAATAGAATGATTTAAAAAACTCCTATATCTCGAACCGGGTATCTACGAAGATACACCCGCTATGTCACAGTAATTTTCAAGGTCCCGATGCCCTATTTCACCTGTTATCTCAATGCAGTCCAATTTTCTGGTCGTGCTTACCATCCAGGCGCTACTCAAGTCACGCATTCAAGCCGCGGCTGCTAGAAACTAATGATAATTGTCGGCCACGCTCGCCTTTTCCAGGTAAACCCTGGTTGCGATAATTAGTTTCACAGCTTGGTTACTCAGCTTGCACGTTTTTTAAAGTCCGCCCGCCAATTACTACAACCTAACACGCCCATTTCACTCAAAAATAGTCTCCGGTCTAAAAAAAATGTCGAAGATCGAATTTGATATCTCGAACCCCGCGATACTTCGAAGTTTTTTCGAAGCCCACGGACTTTCGAGCACTAGAGTATTTACTGATACTATGAATAGTTACAAGAAAGACACTAGAAAACACTGCATGACTTGAATTCAAAGAGACATGATTCTGTAATTGAATGTATTTCTTTTAAAAGTGAAAAAGAATAACAAACAAGAAAGTACCATCACATTAGCATTGTATACTGTAAAGGGAGAAATACTACAGTATTCCTGTGGGTTATATTTTCGCTATTCACAATTATATTAACGATTATGAAAATAAACCCATAGCAATGTGCTGCTTGCAGTATTTAAGGATAAGATTCTAGCATCAGTATATCTACAATCCGCAAAAATTAAACAATCATGAAAATCGTGAAATTTTAACCCCCCCTAATTAAAACCCTTCACAGTATTCCTTACCTGGGTGAAAGTTAAAGTATATGTTGATTAGGTCCTGATCCCCCCAGGTTATTTTTAGTTTGTACTCTCTGTAATATTTCATCACTGATGGAAGCCAAGTAGAATTTCTCATTCTTGTTAAATTCATCAGCATCACGCCAGAATTGACCCCTGGAAATTCACAAGAAAAATTCTAAAACTTACAAGTATATGTAAGATATTTTAATGTAGATATTTATATTCATCTGTGGACTCTTTGTTGTATCCTCTGTTAGTGGGGAATTTCCATGACATTAAGACATGTAAATAGTATATACCTATTTACTGGCTATGAGGACTATAGTAAGTGTATTGTACCCGAGACAGCAATTATTTCCAAAGGCACAGCCAAGGGGGACAATAAACCTGCTATTGTCCTCGCAGCCTGTAAATAGGTTTTTTCATTATACCAAAGTGAAAACAAGAAAGATAGCTTTTCATGGTAAATTACAGGTAATTAGAATGATCGGACTTTGACGTAACATATTTGATAACACTAGAGATATCTCTCCAAAAAAACACGGGAAAACATAGCAACCGGTAAATAGTTTCCAGACTATTTCCCTTGGGCAAATAGTTCACAAACTATTTCACGAGTAACGTTATCCAAAGGAAATAGCAAATTTATTCACCTATCATTTATACAGCAGTGTTCTCCCCAGGATTTTTTGATAGCGCTGTATTTAGAGCGCGCAACACGACCTTATTAGAGCTTGTTGTGAAACGCGTCGTTGCGGTTTAATGTTTTTCATGTTTAAATTTGTTTACATTGATCTTTGTATAATTTACTAACTTCAATATGTTTATATTGAAGCATTCATTGATAACATTTTTTAATATTGCTGTAACTGCTTACATGATTAATTGCAACATAAAATGTGCTATGGGGTGAAAAATCTTTGACATTGACTTCTTACAAGATATTTAACCATCACAATACACAATCTAATTGACCTTTATAGGACAGTGCTGGTAGCTTATAGCAGAGCACTGTTAGTGATAGCACAGTGCTGAAACTCAATAGCGCTGTAAAATACAGCGCTAAAAGGGCCTGGGGAGAACACTGTACAGTAAAAACAGTCTGTCATACAGAGGTATAATAAATATAAAATATTATAAAAATCATTATTTTTAATACCTAGCTCTCCATAATATGGGTGTCGGGCAAATCTATTATACCAGCCCGTTTGCCTGTCTTCACTCTCTGGAGCCAGAGCAACCAGCTGGGTGTTATTGAACCGGGTAAAATGGAACCAGATTTCCTCCAGCGGAGACAGGAATAAAATGTCTGTATCAACATACAGCACGGAATCCACATTGGTTAAGAGTGACTGTAAAAGAAAGAGTTCAGCCGCAGTATTAATTAACTGATGAACACCTGCTAATTCTTTTTTTGACCAGGTAGTAACACTAATGTTATTCAACAGATATTGTCTGAGAATAAGTGTTCCAAGTTCTGCATCTACCAAAACTGCATTTTTCCACTAAATAATGAAAGTTTTCAATTTCAAAAATATTGTTTAACATATCCTCCACTTTTCATCCTCATCAAACATCCAGAGTACTTACAGGAATAAACAATCGCTGAGGATGAGACATCCAGAGTACTTACAGGAATAAACAATGGCTGGGAGGCACATCCAGAGTACTTACAGAATAAACATCGCTGGAGGCACATCAAACATCCAGAGTACTTACAGGAATAAATAATCGCTGGGAGTTACATCCAGAGTACTTACAGGAATAAATAATGGCTGGGAGAGACATCCAGAGTACTTACAGGAATAAACAATCGCTGGGAGGCACATCCAGAGTACTTACAGGAATAAATAATCGCTGGGAGGGCACATCCAACATCTAGAGTACTTACAGGAATAAACAATCGCTGGG
>CAJDSM010024965.1:0-12875 GCA_903981925.1 Ostrea lurida | reverse complement strand
GCACAACAACAACACAAGATGTGTTTGTGAAACACGAATGCCCCGTAATTCCAATGCAGTGGAAAGGCTTGTCATACAGGATTTGCAATGTGAAAAGTATGAAAGGTTTATCCTTACCATTCGAAACAAAAGATATGGCCAATGTTTAATTATTTAACGATGTAGGTCAAAATTTAAGGTCATAGGTCTAAACTATTTTTGGTACAGATAAAAGGACTTCGTGCCAACTAAGGATACACATGGTGAAATGACTGAAAGCCTAACTCTTGTCATTCAAAAGTTATAACTAATGTTAATAGTTCAAGAGGTCAAAAATGGTTGGTACCGATGAAAACGGTCTTGTAATACAGAACATACTTGTGAAATACAAAAGCGTAGTCTGTATATTCAATAGTTATACGCTATAGGTTAAAGTTTTTGATAAGTAGATCAAACTTACAGGTCAAGGTCAGGAGGTCAAAAATTTTGGTACCCACGGAAAATTCTTGTCATAAGAAACTATAATGTGAATATCAAAGCCCTAGTAAACTTACCATTCAAAAAGTTATAATAAGGTTAAAGTTTTTTGAAAGTAGGTCTAAGTATCAAATCAATGGTCAGGAAGGGTTCAAGAAACATATTTTTACCACGGAAAAGGTCTTGTCATAAGGAACTACATGTGAATATTTAAATCCTAGTACTGTACGCATTACAACAAGTTTAGCTAAGGTTTAAAGTTTTTTGTAAATGTAGGTCAAACTGGTCAAAATTGTTGGTAACTCATGGAAAAGGTCTTGTAATAAGAAAACATACTGTGATATCAAAGCCTAGTATTATCATTCAAAAGTTAATAGCTAAAGTTAAAGTTTTTGAATGAAGTAGGTCAACACTTCAAGGGTAAGAGGTTAAAAAATGTTGGTACCTCACGTGATAAATTCTTGTCATAAAGAAACATATCATGTGAAATTAAAAAAGCCCTAAGTACTTACCATGCAATGAAGTTATTTAACTAGCGTTAAGAGTTTTTGAAAAGTAGGTCAAATCAGGTTAGGTGTGAAACATGTTGAGTACCGGCACAGAAAGGTCCTTGTCAATACGGAACTACATGAAATAATCAAAAAGCCCTACACTTACCATTCAAAAGTTATAGCCAAGGTTTAAGTTTCAGAAAACAGAAGGACAGTCTGAAATAACAGTGAAGAACGACGGACAAAGACAAATATGCCCCCGATTCTTCGATCACGGGGCATAAAAAACCTACACATGTCTGGATCCCTGAATGATGATGGCATGTAATAAAGATTGCTTCGAGTCGATAACACAAGAATGTATTAACGAATCAACAGACTATCTATGCGTGAAGTAATTCAAACTGAAATTGAAGCCATCTGTAAGACCTATGGACGGACGCTCTGGTTTTTGCGGTCTCATCGAAGGACCGTCCATTTAGTACGCCTCTTACAAGCAGAGGGTACGGGACATAGTTCTAACGCCGGATCCCTCACGGTTCGACTTCGAATAACCAGATTTTTATTGCTACTGTTTGTAGTAAGCTGAAAAATATCGCATCAAAACTTAATTGGAAAAGATGGATCTACAATGTAGACCAAGTATTAGAAAGTCACTCGGTAGAAATGAACGAAATGAGCAGGTAGTCGTCTCTACATAGGCTTGTACCGCAGTACAAAAGCGTGGTAGCGACAATTATGTCTTTTCCCTCCCCCGGTCTGTACTGGCACAAAACCCATCCCTCCTCTTTAATAAGTGGCCGAGAAAGCATCTTGCTAACACTTTGTCGAATATGCAATATGGAATGGATCATTGCGACCAATCACCATTAAGAAATCATGACAACATCTTCCAGCAAACACCATATCGATGTCTGTGTGTACCCTCGGGAGTAAAGTGCAGACCGTCTGTGTGGTCTCCGACGATGTGTATTTAGTTTTTCGCAATAAAGTGGGCATATAAGGCCAAGAGGGGGTAGGGTGTGATCCACAAATTGGTTACATATCTTTTAACTTTTAGTACGTTTAAATTTCAACGGTTGGAATTCCAACATAGAAATGAAATAGTATACTAGGGTAATATAAATAATGATACGGTACCAATTTGATTCAACCTAGATGCGCATTTCGACAAATTATGTCTTTCAAGTGATTGCTCAAACCGAAATGTTGGAAATTCGAGACATGACAGTAAAAACTTTATAAAAGTGAACAATGTTATGCCAAAGACTGGAGCCAAATACTTCGAAGGATCAGAGCTATGCTGAGGGAGATAATCCTTAATTTCTGATATATAATTCTAATTTTACTATTGAACGTTATAATATGATATCCGTATTTCAAGCTAGTAACCATAGTACATAAGCAACCTGGGGCTTAATAATTTGACAAAAAAACAAAACAAAACCCACAAACAACAAACAAGAATCAAACGTGATATAAACTGCAAACGCCTTCAACGTCTAATCCAAAAATCCATGGAAGTATTAGTGCTTCAATGATAAAGTACTGCTCTGTGCGAAAGCTCCTCAATATGTCCAATATTTGTTATACTATAGGTTTTTAATAGACTTGTTATGGGAAAATATGACACCGAAGTTTTTGGCGCGTACACGGACCGAGCTCTGCGAGGTCCGCTCGCGACAAAAAAACGAGGTTGTCATACTTTGTCCATTAAAAAGTCTATAACCTTTTTTTATATTAATATAACTCTTCAATTTCATTTTAGAAAGTGACATAAATGTTTTATTTTTAACACTTTTTCAATAGTTTAAACAGTACTATGAGCTAAAACACGGAAAAAACATTGAAACTTAAAAGTTGTTTGACGGTCTTTAACAGCTAAGTCAGAAACGTGCTCCATTGTGACGTCCACAATCAAGATTTCAATTTTGGTTCATTATGAACGTCAAGTTGCGGGCCGAAAAGTTTCCGGGCATGTATCGTGTGATATTGGCCCGCAAACTTCTAAAGGAAAAGAGGAGATAAATTTGAACAGATATTATAATTAAATTGTATTTACATCTAATTACATTACTGTTGGATTCGAAAAAACAAACCGTGCGAATGTTTATCAAGAGTAATGCGTAATAATGTTCACAACGAAGAACCTGGTTGCCATCACTTGGCAACCGGTAAAAGATGTTGATTTGCAAAGGCTTCTACATATGGCGAGATAAGCCCACAATATACATGGGGTAGGAGCAGGGGGAGGGGGCAAAAGTATGTTTTGCCCCCTCTCCCACTTTTTCTCAAAATAAACTTTTTTTCTGCATAAAACAACAGAAGTGTGACCCCCCCCTTTCAGTAATTATAGAGGTTGCTACCCCTCCCCCACACTTTCAGTGTTTCAAATGACTTTTTTTGCTTGTCATATAATTTTGGAGTCACCCCCCCCCCACTTTCTGGTGATATATTTGAAGTTGTCCCCCCCCCCCCTTCAAAATTCAGTCCAACGCCTCTTGATATACATCAACACAATTTCCTTACAGATCTGGGACGGTTTGGACACTAACCATGTGTTTATGATTGATAAATTATCGGGACTGAGCCTTTGGTTTATCATCACTTTAATAGTAGTAATAATAATCATGTTGATCTGTGTATATTTCTCCCATATTTGTCAGTGAAGTGAAATAAATTGGATTAAAAAGAAATGGACAATGTATAGACAAATTGGACCCAGGTGTTACACATTTTGTGAGACATATTCGCGAAATATCATTGAAAAAAAAAACAAGCATTTCTGTAGAGTTATTGCATAAGCATACATGTCCCCTACCGGCAACCACCATTAATGACTGTGTTATATTAATGCTGTGTGATCTGACCTTTGAATTCTTGAAATTAAATATCGGTATACATGCAATATTCATATTATGTATTGAATGTTTCGAATGTTATACAGTTGAATCATGATTTGGGATTGTAGAAAGAACGTGTTATTGGGAAAGAATTTGATATTAACTTTCATTTAATAAGCATGACGTTAATGATCCTGTGCGACTTCAAATTCATAAACATAAAACTTTAAAATATACATAACCTAGATATGTGTACGCAGCAAAACTCGAGTTCCCGAAATATGCCAACCGCACTAAATTCGTAATCGAATGGATAAGCTGCACTTAATCGTGGAAAGAACAGAACAACATTCGAAGAACTGTGACTAGGAACGGTTGGAACACTTACCTGGGATCTGTTAACCAAACATATGAGAAGGAAATAATGTGATGATCGCAACACAGAAACATAAAAACACCAATAGGACATTCACATCTGCATTTTATTTCTTATAGTTGTCACAGACTGATCGGGACCTGGTACACATGTAGGAATGCGGTAATCGAGTAACGCCACGTGCGATCAGAAATTTGCACCTTCGACGAGCAACAAAGGAAATACTTGCGTTGTAATTCCATATATTCATCAGCGAGTCACATGCATGTGTTTCGTTACGATGAATAGTTTAAAATTTACAAGTCAACTGAAGTAATTACATACGAACTCAAGCGGGTGAGTTTGTGAATTGCATTCAATTTAGCTGTCCAAAATTTTACAGCCTTCCCATCCAAAGCCAAATGAATATGAAATATGAAAAATATAAAAAATATTTCCTTCACACCTCTCACAAAAGTTAATGAAATTCGAACTTGATCTGTAGTTTGACACTCTGAATACTACCCTCGCAGTTTTCAAATGATGTCCTTCACAAGCATAAAGAAAATAAGTTGGAAAACCAATGGGACTAGAATGAAATGTGAGAATACTAAAAAATAATACTTCTTTTCAACACCTGCCCACCAAACGTTATTAAAATTCGTAACTTGAATGTAAGTTTGACCACTCTGAAACTACCCTGCAAGTTTTTCAAATGCATTTTGACACTCTGAAACTTACCTTCAAGTTTCAAATGATTCCTCACAAGCATAAGAAAAAAAGTCTGGAAAACAACGGGCTGGATGGGGATCAGACGACAGGAAAAAGACAGAGACCAAAAAGAAGACAAGGCTATACGTCCGCCGTCGTTATCAAGACGGTAGGGGACTAATAATACAAAAAAAGTTGATAATGGTGGTCAGTTGGTTTGTATTTGTTTATGATGAATGGCCAAGTTGTCTCCATATGCGAAATCCCCAGGTGTATCCGATACATGCTCATCAATCCTAATTAAATATCATTGTTGCTGTGTAATTAGAAATTGACGATTCATGTTATTATTGATGCAATAAAATTAATTGATAATCGAACTTTGTCTATATTTTATCAATTTTATATTCACGTCAGTCATCCCAGAACCTTTCACATATCAACAACATCGAAAACATGACTTTTTCGAACACTTTCACGACCATCACCGCACGAAAAAATTAAAGACTAGGCTTTGTCAAGTTAGAGACAGTGCTAGTCTTTATAAAATTGAAAAAAAGAATACATTCCCTTATCTAGTGAATTCAGCCATTCAAAAATATTTGTTAAATACACACCAGTACCTGAAGTTGGATATTAAAGCAGAATGCGCTTGGAAGTTCCTCATTGAACAATATCTTTGTAAGTTTGGCAAATTCAGGTCGTTCCAACAGTCTGGTTGAAATCCAATGGGCACGAAATTGCGTTTGCTCCTTTATTAGCTGACTATATTCTTATGAGGCAGAATTCATTCAAAAGCGTACACGAAAAGAAGAAATCTCTAAGCGCATGGCCTTTAAATTCGACATTTGAATACCGACGACGTTTTAATCTAATCAATAATATGATGTCCATTAACAAATATGATCGATTCAATATTCCCAACGAACTTAGAATAAAGGACACGCAGAGTCTTCCATGTCTGCTTCGTACTTGGATATGTTTATTGACAATTAACGGCAAACTACTACTCAACTTTGAAAACAAACGGGACGATTTTCAGCTTCCTCCATCATCACTTCCTCATATTTATTGTAGCTAATATTGCCATCTTCACTGCATGATGGTATGTCTCTCAACTTATTCGATTACGCACGAGCTTTCCCTTCTGCGTGATGATCGAGTTTTTTTAATCGGAGGCAGGCTTACTTACAGACAAGTGTTGTTGATTGGATTATTGTTTGTTTTTCGTCCCGTCTCATATAGACGTCATCAGTTGCCGGTGAAGGGCTGAAAATTAGACCTGCGCTTAGCAACTCGTGCTTTTAGCAAGCGAGGGTTCTTTGGCGTGCACACAAGCTGCGAAACGTGACCTCCAATTTTTGAGGTCATATGCCGAAAGACAAGGTGATTCTCATTTATCTTCAAATGCCGATCTTGGCGAAGGAGCTAATCCACCTACTAATTTAGGCGTCTTAGGTTTCACACGGCCGGGTGCCGGAGCACGAGGCTCGAACGCACGAGACACCGTAGGGATCGGGTTAGAAAGGTCCAGCAGTCCGCTTTCGTGTCGTAGGAGGCGAGCTTAATGGGGAGGTCATGTCGGGATGAGACAGAAAAACCGAGGCCGTGTCAAAGCAAGGTGTGACACACGAAAAATTGATCCCTCCCCTGTTCAAAGGCCCCGAGTGCCGAGCATAGGCCTAAATTTTGCAGGCCTTCACCGGCAATGGTGACGTCTCCATATCTAGTGAAATATTCCTGCCGAATGGGAACGTAAAAGTAAATCAATCAACGTAAAAAACATAAATAATAATCAAATCCGAACGCACGATCCTCCCGATCACGAGGCGAGAGCTCTACCATCTGAGTCATCGCGACCGGTCCAAGCAAGTCGTTTTGCAGGGGTTTTCAATAGTACCTTTAAAGGCAGCATTTCGTAAATTCTACGGTCGGTAAACAACTTAGCTTACCAATATTGACCTACCATTGAAGTCCAAATGCTGTCTGACTGTGTTTCATAGCCATTGTTAAGTGCGTTTTTCACACATCTGATTGACTACGGTATTTGTTATCCGTTTTCTTGATCAAGACTATGCGCACGCGGTGTGACCGGTCTAACTATGTGGGATCTTACTCCTCATAGAATCCCGATCCCACACCCTGATGGTGTCCAGGGGACCGTGTTTGCTGCAATCTTTTGTTTTTGTAGTTCTTATTGTGAATGTACGAGATTGTCACTTGTTCGTTGATCTTTGCCTTTGAACAACATTCATGTTTAGCCTCTGAAATTCGAAGAACTCACTGGAACGCTAAGATGTTTGGTTATGTACATGGCATCTATTACGTTATAATTTTTATGATTCAATGAATGATTTATCCATACATAAGTAATTTTTTAAAACAAGAGGTACTGTTGAGCAAGTCTCTACTAGGATATCCCCCCCTCCTACCAAGTCTCCCCGTGAAGTGGTATTGTTAAATGTTCAATAATTTGAAATGGAAATATATTGCTACCTTTATGGTCCAGAGACTTGACCTTTAGAACCCAAATTCAAATAGGAAAATCTTTGACTCATGTGACAGTTGATTGGGTGTGAATGGTGATTCTTAGTTAAAGTAAAATGCATCACATTGGTAACTACTTGCTGTCGCAGTGGTTGAACCTTTGGACCCATCAATTTCGATAGGGAATCATTTGTCCTGGGAAGTCTATTGCAGATTATGGTGAATCAGGTGGCAAAGAATAACACTTAAAGCGGAAACCATTTTGCTTACTTTCATTGCTCCAGTGTTCTTGACCTTTGACTAAAAATCCAATAGGGAACTCTCGTCCCATACGGTAATCTATGTATGTATGGTGACTAGGCTGGAAAGAATAAAACTTTCCTACTAGAATTTGACTAACGGGTAATCCCGTTTACTTTATTTTCGACTAAGGCTACGGGGTGTACCGGTCGCAGAGGATGCTTACTCCTCCATGGCATCCTGATCCTTATCTTCGCTTGTATTGTCGGGAGGTCCGTGTTGCCCTACAACTCTCGATTTGTATGTTTTTTGGATTCATGATTACGTTGTTGACAACGAATGTTAACTTCGCTCTTTTTTTTGTACTATGGAGCCCGACCCATTTGCTAATTCTCTGTCTCATGTGCTTGACCTTTTGGACCCCAATCTCGTCCCATCAGTAATGTCATATGTATGATAGGACTCTAGTGGAAAGGTAAACACTTGTAGAGGCCCGGAACCCATTGTGCTAACTTTTCATTGTCAAGTATGCCTTGACCTTTGACCTTGTTGACCCCAAAATCAATAAAGGGAACATTTTCGTCCCATAAGTAGTTCATATGTTGATAGGTGAATCTAGGTTGAAAAGGATAACTTTAAAGCCCCGGAACAATTGCGGTTAAACCAACGACGGAGGATTGGATCATTTGCTACAAATCATTGTCCAGTGTGCCTTGACCTTCTGACCCCAAAAATCAATAGGAAACAATCCTTCGCCCGTCCCAATAGTTTCATAGGTGAATCCAGTGAAAGAAGGAAACACTTAAAAGCCCGGAACCATTGGTTACTCCCATGTCCAGTGCGGTTGGTTTTTTTGACGTCTTTTGACTTCCCCAAATCGATCCACGGCCGCAACCTTTCCGTCCATCCCCGCCGTCCACCGCGCCCACCGACAGCTTATGTTGCAATAATGGTTACTCTTTTTGAGAGAGTTGAAAGGATAACACTTATTTAGAGCCCGGAAACCATTGCGTCCTATAACAGACTCGATTCCCATATATAAACTAGAACAAGAATGTGTTGAATCAAGGGAATATCATAACCTCCATGATGCCATTCAATTCAAGATTTTCCAAGGTATGTCCTTTCTACTTTGTAGCACCAATGTACTTTAATTTGGCGAGGCCATCCAACCTTGTGCCTGACTGTTTGGAGGACGAGGCAGAAGTTGAAAGGAGAGCATCATTTAGCATCCAGAGCAACGCCGCCGTAACGACACGTGTGTATCCGGGTCTTAAGTTCATGCCAATTTTGTATGGCCATATCACCTGTGCAGCGACTAAGATACACATGTCCTAAGCAGCACAAGGAGTAAGAGCTACTGTGAATGTCCCTGATGAGTAAGATTGCTCAGATGAATAACTTTTTTGGCTCCGTTCTATCTAAACCATTGTCTTTCCTGGGGAACAATTAAAAGGGAATTCCCAGGCATGTCAAGACTACGCTCTCTCTTGTTTGAGAGTGGACCAGCAAATCTACCGTTCTCAATCCGAGGAAATTCGATCAGGACAGGTTTGGAAGGTATGGGAGGCTCTCCATCCACTTTCCAACTATCAGCTATGCCCTCAACAAAGGATACAGACCCGCCTCTCCCTGGCCTTTTACCTTCCGTAGGAAATCCTAGCTCTTTCATTCCCTGTGAGCGATTTGTTGTCGTCTTCTTGTATTGGACAGGGATTCCATGTCCGCGTTAATGACAAGATTTTGTTCGGATTCAGGAGCGTAAACATTAGTCAAGAAAATATGGGCTGCCCACGAGACAAAATATCCATCCTTGACCAGGTTTTGAAAGGTAAGAAAGGAACAGTGGGAGCGCCTAATAGCACAACAGTACCTGCTTTCTTGGGGTTCGCATTCGGGTGGAATCTTCGTCTCGCTTATTCGTGACAAAAACATTGTCCGGACCGGAAATAGAACTGGTTTGCTGAGGCCTCAGATACTTTTCAAATAAATTCCGAAGAATCAGGATCAATTTTGAATATCCATATCTTTATTGAATTCCGATTGCATAAAAAACTCCTTAACAAACAAAGTACATCGCTGGCTCCAGTAAGTGCTCTATCCAAGCTCTTGTCTCTACTGTTTTTGACTCAACTATAACAGCTATCAAAAAGAATCTCTTCAGAGATACTGTTCCAAACTAATATTCCGGAAGGTGGTGTCACATCAGATGTGGATTCTTAGAAAAAAACTCTAAAGAGCTTTGGGATAAACCGTGTAAATACAAGATTTTTCAAATTATTGGACTGCATCAAAACGTATTTTCCACAACTTCACAATAGTTTCCTCAGATAAATTAAAATCGATGGCTTTTTCAGATCTAATAGAATAATTGCTGTTTTTAACCAAATTAACGGCACCCGAAATATACGAATTTCTAGCGTTTGGGAAAATGGCAAACACATATCTTTGTTAGAAAACACTCTGATTGCCAACATACAAGGTCTCTGAAGTAGATATTTAAGAGCAATGCTTGGGTTTCTTATCAGATAATATTTGATGTAGTCTTTTGAGACCAGGTCTTCATACAGCATCCGAGGTATCCTATGGGCATATGTGCCCCTTATTGGCAGACTTGATTTTTGTAAGTTCTATGAAGAGAATTTGTACAGAAACTGTTACGGGATAAAAACAAAAAACTTTGCCGTGTCCATTCAACTCTTACATATAGGTATATTATGACAAAAAGGCGAAGTTTAACATTGTTTCAAACTGTAATCATAAAATCCCAATAATAAAAACTAACACAGAAATCGAGTGTGGGGACACGGTGATGGTTGGACCTCCGAGCAAAGGGGAAGGTAGGATCAGGTGCCATGGAGGAGTATAGCAATTCTCTGTCTGACGCGGTCCACCCGCCGCGAAGCCCTTAAGTCGAAATAAAGTAAACGGGATTACCCACCTATCAGATATAATAAGGAAAATGACAGTCCATCCAAGGGATGAAACAAATCAGTCAACATGATGACTTAGTGATAATTGTATCACAAACAAGGTCATATATAGCGACGTAAGAATTTGCGAAAAATGATGACTTTAAACGAGATTCGTTATAGACCCCATGTACGAATAGTTTAGATCACGCTATCTCGCATCTTGTATATATGTTGTGACGTCATGTGATTGTTGTGTACTCAATAAATAACAAACAGCGTCGACGTTGTTCAAACTCGCAAATCTCGGCTACTCGTTAAGGACCGCTCCGTATACCATCGGGATGTGAAACTGGGTAGGGATATGCCCACGAATTGATACTCTCGCCGGAAGTACCTGTTTATATTCCACTTCCGCTTGGACTGTTTGTTCCTGTTCGGCTCTACAGACGACTTCTCGTTATGACAGTTTGAGGAAAAAATGGACATTGGCATTACTCAGGGAATAATTGTTAAGTTATTTGCAAACTCGTTTTCATGCTCATTAAGGCGTAGTCTAGTTGTCTTATTTGATGCATCCCGATAATAAGTCACTGAGAGATAACGGTGCCGTTTTATGTGAAGCCGACGAAAACGTATATTTTGTTTGGAACAGGGTGAATTTCAAATATCCAATATGGTAAATCCGATCACATCCGAGTCAGTGTGCGAGGGATTTCCGAGTCCGCGATGGATTTCCGATGGACCGGGTTGTTCCGCAATGTGAATTTTCACAATATATCACGTCATCTTCCGCAAGCCCAAGGTCTTTCGGCAGTCAACGTAATCCGCTTCCCCATAAAATTTTATTGGGGACGGAGTGGACCGAAAACCGCTTGGCTTGCGAAGATGTATAACACATTATTATCAACAGTGCTACAGCCACAATCAGAGGCATGATGATTGAATGATTCCGAAGTTTTTATTTTCCCCAAATAAATTTCATCAGTTCACATTCTTCGGCAATGCTCTGTACATTTCTTAATTTGTCTAAACGCATCTATTGGTATACATGTATATTACCCTTCCTTAAGGTACACGCAAAGTTATCCTCTGAGAATCTAAACCCGTGGGGATCCGGGTTAGAATAGGTCCTCAGCATCCCCCTTGCGTGTCGTAAGAGGCGACTGAATGGGGCGGTCATTCGGATGAGACCGAAAAAACCGAGGCCCCGTGTCACAGCAGGTGTGGCACGTTAAAGATCCCTCCCTGCTCAAAGGCCCTGAGTGCCGAGCAAAGGCCTAAATTTTGTAGCCCTTCACCGGCATTGGTGACGTCTCCATATGAGCGAAATATTCTCGGTGGGACGTAATACAATAAATAATCAATCTGGGAATCTACCATTCAGAACACAAAAACTTGCTTTATTTAAAAAAAATCAATTAATCCATGCCCGTGTTGATTAATAGTACTATCTTTGGGTTTTCGATTAGGAATATGGTCAATGTCTTGTTCACGTTGCCAACTCTAGTAGAGTTCACGAAAATGGCATATATCTGAGGTAAAAGATGGGTTATAAACCTTGAGCATCTCTTTCTCTGTACGAATATTCGAGTGGTAACATTCAAACGCAATGAATTCAAATTCAGAGCTACAGTTTTTCAACTTTAATCCAAGAACACTGTCAAATATTTTCCTAATTACTGTGATTTTCAAAATATTCTATTAACTATTATTCTCTTATTAGTAATCAAATGCCACCGAAAGGTTTCGGTGGATTTACGTGAATACAATCTTTTCTCTTATATTGCGTTGAAATTTACATTACTTTCATCATACAATGAATATGTGAAGAAATCCCGCCCGATTTCGACACCTTGCTTCAAAAGGACCACATTACGAGCTAATTTATTGGAGACTTGAAAGAAATATTATTATAAGTTTTCGCGATGAAAGTATATAGCACAAAATTGAGAAATGACTGAGAAAGTTTTTGTGGTTTTTTTAATTAGCTCTTGCATAGAATGATCTTTCAAATGTTTGCGGTAATTAGTATAAAATTAATATGCAATGTATCTAATATTAGTAAGAGGGCCAAAGGTGAGTATTGGGTCTACGGAAATGAATTGGTACTCTCTCTACTACCATGCCAAGAAATCCCGGGTACCTGTAAAGTGCGAAACGAAATCTAGCGTTTTACAATTTGAACTAGTTTCAGCACTTTGTAAAATCAAACAGCTAATGAACAACGGACACAGAGAGATCGGGAAGACCATGAAAATTGTCCAACACTTTTCATCATTAATACAACCTTTTTAAATCCAACGTACTGGATATCGAACTTTATACATGTATTTGTAAGATGATATATATAATATTCCATCATCACCTGCATATGGTG
>CAJDSM010024964.1:9631-34298 GCA_903981925.1 Ostrea lurida | reverse complement strand
AGCGAACTAGAAATAAAGGACACCGCAGAGTGTTCCATGATTGCTTCGTACTTGGGTATTTTATTGAACATTGACATTAACGGCAAACTATATACTCAACGCTTCTCCCATCGTCAACTTTCCCATATTTGTGTATAATATTCCATCATCACCTGCATATGGTGTGTATGTCTCTCAGCTTATTCGATACGCAAGAGCTTGTTCTGTGTATGATCAGTTTTTGAATCGAGGCATCTACTTACAGACACGTTTAAAGACAGCATTTCTTAAATTCTATGGTCGTTATAACAATTTAGTTTACCAGTATGACCTACCAGTCCATTGAGTCAAATGCTGTCTGATATGTTTCATAGCCATTGTTAAGCCGTTTTTCACACACTGATTTGACTACGGATTTCTCCGTTTACCTGATCGTCTTAAAGACTATAGGCTCACGGCGGGTGTGACCGGTCAACAAGGGATGCTTACTCTTCCTAAGCACCTGATCCCACCTCTGGTGTTGTCTAGGGGTCCGTGTTTGCCCAACACTTGTTTTTGTATTCTATTTGGGACTTACGACATTGATCACTGTTCGTTATCTTTGCCTTTACATACTTAATTTTAATCTACATCTGATTTGATATACATAATGTGATCATGCCAGTGCGTGTATAAAATATATACTGTAACAGTGAGAGTTTGTACATGTATCGGTATCCTGTTTAAGTATTTGATGAAGCCGAATACATGCATACAGAAGGGGGCATGTATACTAAAATGTAATTTATAACCTTGGTATAAATTACCTGAAAGACCAATAGAAAATTTGTGTTTGAAATGACAGAAAAGTTCATATTAATAAATAATACGACATTAGAAATCATCTGGAAGAATATATCGCCTATTTTGTATTGAAGTGCTGTGATCATTGAGTCTGAATATTAGTTAAAAAATAATAAATCAAACACAAGATGTTGAACTTATCGACTTGAAACAGGTAACCAATCATCGTTAATTTATATATGTCACACTTCCTGTATGATCGTATTACTTAATGCTGAGTGGTACTAAGTCACGAGAGACTGTGTGTATTTGCAATTATCTGCCTTCTGCTCGCTAACACCTCTGCCAATGCTGAAATTACGATTTTCTTGTAAAATGCTGTGAGAAATTTTATACAAGCATCCAACTTTGCTTAATCAATTTATGTTGCAGAATTTTAAGATAAAATTGTTTTGTGGCTGTGAACAAATTCCTAAAATTTTGATTTTGATCAAATTAAAGCATATTTGTCTGATTTTGGTGTTATCTTAGCTATATTGATTATTATAACCCACGCAACGAGTTGCGGAGGGTAATTAATGTTGGTTTGACCTTCTGTCAGTCCGTCCAGTCTGTTTGTTTTTGTCAGCGCAACTCTCTGAAACCGCTCACAGAATTTCTAAATTAGAGTTATGAAGAACAATCCGTGTACGATGTGCATTCGATGGTGGCAGGAAATTCTTAGATTCATATTTTTTAGGTCACTGGTAAACCTCAGGTGACCTATTGAATGGTTTTTCGGTCGTCCGTCGTGCGTCCGTCCGAATAAAAAACAATTGACATTTTTTAACTTCTTCTTGATAACCCACCAGTTCCAATTCTATGGTTCAAATTTGGTATGAAAGGCATCTTTGGGACAAGGGCAATAATTGCGTAAATTTCAGGTTTCTCTTGCCCCTGGGGCCTTGGGGGCGGGGGCAAAAACTGTCCAAGAAGATGAGCCAATTTCAAAGAATCTTCCTTCTTAACATACCGCACATGTTGGGAGAACCAAATGCAATAGTGATGTCGAGGCAGGAAGGCCTTATACTAAATTGTAAATTTGGTGGTCCCTGGGTAGGGGTTCTGACCCGGGCGGGGCCAAATTTATGGTACATATTCTGTTAACAGATTGAACATTTTTAACTTTCTTTGATACCACCAGTCCAATTCTTTTCAAATTTGTGTGATGGAGCATCTTTTGGGACAAGGGGCAGAATAATTTGGTATAATTTCAGGTTCTTGCCCCCATGGGGCCTTTGGGGGTGGGGCAAAAAGTGACCAATTTTCAAAAATCTTCTTCATTTAAACCGCACATGTTTGAGAGAAACTAAATGCAATAGGTGGATGTAGAGCGGAAGGCCTTTACAAATTGTAAATTTGGGTGATCCCCGGGGTAGGGTTGTTGCTGACCCCAGGGCGGGGCCGAAGTTGATAGTAATAAATAGTAGTTTAATATGTAAACATTTGAAAAGCATCTTTCTTAATGCTTTTGTTTATATTAATGTGAAACTCAAATGGATATTTTGAATGATGGGAATCCTGTTTATCAAAATTGTAAATTTGATGATTCCTAGGGGTAGAGGTTTTAGTGATTAGGGTGGGGCAAAATTGGTCATGATGAAATGTGTTAACAATTGAACTTTTTAACTTCCTTTGTTGCATACCAACAGTCCAATTTCTTTTCAGAATATTGGCTTGAAAACATCTTTGGGACAAGGGGCACATAAATTGTAAATTTCAGGTGCTCTTGGCACCCTTGGGGGTGGGGCAAAAACTAGCCCAAAAATGACAAATTTTCAAAATTTCTTCTTTACAACCGTACATGTTTGAGAGAAACCAATGCAGTAGGATGTAGAGCAGGAAAGGCTTTACCAAATTGTAAATTTGGTAATCCGGGGGGTAAGGGGTTCTGACCCTGGGGGGGGGCAAACTTGGTTAGTAGTGTTTTTAATTTGTACAAACATTTGAAAACATGCTTTTTCAATGCTATGTGATATTAATGTGAAAGTAATAAATATTTGGAATGAAGATTGGGAGCCTTTTAACATAAGTGACCCTCAACAAGTGGGGGGGGGGGGGGGTTGTTACTGGAATCAGATTGTCTGTCCCATCAGGCCGTCTGTAAGGCAGAATGGTTCCAGACTTTCGTGTTAGCCTTTCCACTAGAGTCCCATAATGTCATCGCATATTGGTCTACCCATGCGGACAAAGGTGTTTCCTATCTGAATTTGGGGGTCAAAAGGGCAACGGTCAGTGCACTGGACATCAAAGTAGCGAATAACGTTCCCGGGTTCAGAGCATTAAATCCTTCTCTACCAGAGTCACTATTTCATACATATATACTTACTCATGAGACGAAGGATGTTCGTTATTGAAATTTTAGGTCAAAAGGTCAAGCTCACTGACATTAAAGTAGCATATGGTTTTTCAATTAACAATTCTTGAACAATCGTGTGAGATTGAAAGGCATAATCTTCTTGTGGATAATGATAAGGAATCATATGCATGCATATTTGCAAAGATATTAAGCATGTGATTGAAAATCTACTGTGAATTGAGACTTAAGAAATGCAAATATGATGGACTCCCTGTGTGGGCACTAGAATGATACTCAGGTGAGACCGTTAAGGCCGGTGGGCTCTTGGTTTCTTCGAGGAATTATGCGCCTTTTGAGACTTAGAAGAGTTTAGGCCACATTTAAATTGATTGAAAACAGTTTGGTCAGCGCAACTCCTCTGGGAAACACTCAACAGAATTTCGTGTGAAACTTTTGTGTTATGAAGAAATACCGGGTGTAAGATGTGCAATATGACGCAGGAAATCTCTCGCATCTCAATTTTTATCGGGGAATGGTGATGCTCCCTTTTGAACTAGAATTTGGCCAAATTTAAATATAGCTATTTTGAAACGTTTTGTCAGCGCAACTCCTCTGAAAGGCTCCGCTCAACAGTATTATCAGTGAAAACTTTGTAGTGATCGTTATATTAGTATACATACCGTGTAGATGCATATACACAGGAAATTTCCCTTAATTCAATTTTTTTCGGGGAGTTATGCCCCTTTTGCAAACTTAGAAATTTTGGCCACAAGGTGAATATAACTTATTGAAAACAGTTTTGTCGCGCAACTCCTCTGAAACCGCTCAACAGAATGATCGTGAACTTGTGTAGTGATTGAAGAACCTACCGTGTAGATGCGGCTATATACAGGAAATTCTGATTCAATTTTTTTTTTCGGGAATTATGCCCCTTTTTGAACTTAGAATTTGGCCACAATTAAATATACACATTGAAAACATGTTTTGTCAGAGTAACCTCCTCTGAAACCGCTCAACAGATTTAATCGTGAAATATATATGTATTATGAGATATATACATACCGTGTAGATGGCGCATTTATGAGGATTCTGATTGCAATTTTTTTTCTGATGAATTATTCTCTCTCTGCAACTCTCGCTCTCGCGCACACTCTCTCTCTATACTACTTAACATTTGTCAGCACATCTCCTCTACATACCGTTATAAACAGAGTTTCAATGTACAACTTGTTTATATAAAGGACACCGTGTTTGATGCGCATATTTTACAGGAAAATTCTGATGTGATTTTTTTAAAGGAGGATTTCTTTTATCCCTTTTGACCTCTTTTACCCAGGAGGGTTAAATACTGAATGGAGAAGGATTAAAATTATTGTATGTTTATATGCAAAAGATCTTCTTACTTTATTTTGAAAAAAAACAATCCTAGTATAGATCAATAGTTAATTCAAGTTAATGTGTATCCTGTAATAACCGACTATTATCTATGATTTTCTACCCTGATTGCCGCCAAACTACCATTTCATAATGTGCAGCATTCTCAAGGGCAATGTGGGAGGTGGGGTATGTGAGCTTTGCTCACTTTTTCTTTCATTGTCATTATGTTTCCCTTCCGTTTTCTATTGTCTACTTATATATATAGAGAATGACGGGCGTATTAATGCTATAGGCGCTGTCGTCTGTCCATCTGTCCCTTTCACTTTGTCTTTTCGCAACTTCCGCTATATACAACTCTTGCAGGAGGATGTATTGACTGAAACTTGGTATATTATAAAAAAGATCACAATGTTGGAAATGTGCATAATTGGCAAGGGGAGTGCTGTCTCGATGTGTTTTTAAGGCAGTTTAATAGGGCAAAGTAACTTTGGGTCTTTGCAACTCCTCTTAAACCCTTGGGGAAGCCCATCACCGGGCATTCGGTGACGTCTCATGATGAGTGAAGATATTTCCGAGTGGACGTAAACTAATATCAGTCGATAACGCCTTGGGGGTCATTTTGATGACCTTGGTACAAAGTAAAGAATTAGCATTGGTTGGGTGGGGAAGGGAAAAAAATGTGCATATTGCAAGGGGAGTGTTGTATGACAGTTTTTGTAAAGGAGTTATGGGCCCTTGGCACTTTAGATTTTCTATGCAAAATATTTGTCTTCGCAACTGGCCTCCTTAAACATTGTGGGGATCTTTGAATGAAATCTTTATAACACAGAAGGATCACAATGTGGAGATGTGATAATGCAAGAGAATAGACCCAGTTTTTTAAGGAGTTAGGGTGACATTGGGTCAATTGATACATGTACAAGCTTGGCGGTGCCCTATTTTTTAGCAACATGCCCTATATATATAAACTTTGGCGCAATTCATTTGTCTATGTTTTTGTAAAAACAACTATGTAGATGTCCTTTGGAGCAAAAATTTACCACAAAGGCGGATCTTCTCCCCGCTGAAATCCCGACTTGTTCCAGAAATCCTAGTCCGATTTCGATCACTTTTGCTTCCAAAACGGAGTAACACATTACGGTATTAATAGGTGACCCATCTCTTATGCTCCTAATCGCGCGTCACTGATATATTGTCAGGCCGCGGGCGTCATCCTCTTCGCTATATTGGAACTAAAGATATCAAGTGGTTGCGCATCGTTGTTAAATGCGCGAATTGTGGGGAAGGATCTTCGAAAATATACTTTTTTAATATATCTAGTATATATAGCGGGTTTTCTCAATAAGAAGTTCAGGTGTTATTCAAAAGCTTTTAACCATGATGCTGAGGTCTCAATTTACCCCTCCTTTGCCCAATACCGAAAGTAAAAGTTACCACGGAGTTAAACTTATATAATATATTAAGAGAGTATTTAAATGAACTTCATAATTTCAATATTGTTTGTTATTTTGGTAAATATTATATTGAAGGTGGCCATCTGCATTGATGAAATGCCTTTTTTAAAATACCGGTTCGAAACTGTCGCTCGAGCAAGTTAGAAGAGGATCACTGCGTGGGCAGAAAATTTCTTCTACTTTCACTTGAATCGGTAAGTTGAAAACAGCATGCTGCAAGACTTTGTTGGCAAAATTATCTTGAAGATAGAATCAAGAACCTGTGTCAAATTTGGCCTTGTTTTGAAAGTTAGGATATTGCACAAACTTGATACCTGTTACAATATAACTCGTGAAACATTTTTTTATTTCAATCAGGAGTGGTTAAAATGGGTCTTTTTCATCGTTTTTCGTTTGAATTTGACCCTCAGGTTGACGCAGGTTTGCTTTAGAGAGATGTTCTCAGGCGGATTTTCCAGGTAAGCAGCAAGATGTTAATCATCCCCTTAAAATCCTTCCTGATAGATTCTACTTTTGGTTAGAAGCATCTCAATGTATTTGTAGAATATAGATATAACACATGGCAACAAATTTGAATCAGTTAAAAAATGGCCTTTCGGGGTGAATTTTCCCCCCATTTTTGTCTTGAGACCTCAAAAGAAATCAATAGAGAAAATGATACACGCTTAAGAGCATGGGGACCCACCAGTGGAACCAGCTAGTAATCAATATTATTAATTATTCGGCGAAACCTCAGTTCTCAAAAGTAGACTTCGTAATAAAAGAAGGTTGATAGGAAAGTCTATTTATATATACATGGTCGCGTCATCAAATGCTCAAAACCTTCCAAACATGTTCGCATGCCAGAGGCGTCGACGGGGAGTATGGCCATTGGGGTGTGGCAAGGCCGCTTCCGGGCGTGACACAAAGTGGATAGCGATTCTTGAGCCGGGGTACATGTCATTGTGTATACACATCGCAAATCAATAAACGCGGTACACTGATGAAATGGATGTGTAACGGCTTATTGCGGTCATCAGAATCTGGCATTTTTTTGTACTAAAACTTTCAAAATACGAGTTTAAGAAGAAAAAAAAAAAGAGGGATGATCTGTGTACTGAGACTTCCACAAAATCAGAGATCAAAATCTGTTCTCTGTTCACATGGATTAAAAACTTCTTTTTTTTGTTATAATGGGGTTAATCTTTTTAGCATTTATTAAATCATTCGGCAAAGCCTCGGCTGTTTTCCTTTATTTTTGTCGAGAATTAAAAGTTTATTTAAGGTTCTGCATGCAAACAATTTCATTATATATTTTCGTAAAGGACTTCTTAAAAGATATTTTACCATCAAAGAACAATATATTTAAACGAGGAAATTATCCCTTTTTCACAATTATTTTCCATGCTTTCAAACTTGGTTTATTTATGCCCCCCCCCCCCCCCTACACTTCCAACTAGCTATTGCAATTTAAAATTTATATTCATTTATACATAATAAAAAAACTTTTTCAATATACTAAACTTGAACTGCTTGTGCAAACTTCCTCATTAATGATGCTATCATTTCAAATTTCTTTATTATACCCACGCAAAGAGTTGCGGAGGGTATATCAATGTTTTTGACCCGTCAGTCAGTCCGTCAGTCCTGTTTTTCTTTTTTTGTTTTTTTTTGGTCAGCGCAACTCCTCTGAAACCGCTCAACAGATTTCGTGAAACTGTTTGTAGTTATGAGAACAACCATGTAGATGTGCATATACGCAGATTCTGATTCAATTTTATCGGGGAACTTATGCCCCTTTTGAACTTCGATTATGGCCACAATTTACTATACTATTGAAAAGTATTTGTCAGCCGCCACTCTTTCGCTCGCATCTTCGCTATGATGAAGACACATCTCGCTCGCTCAGATGCGCATATACATAGGAAATTCCGAATTCAACATTTTTTTGGTCGGGGATTATGCCCCTATATTGAATTAGAACATTTGGGGCCACAATTAATATACTATTGAAACAGTTTGTTCCAGCGCAACTCGCCAACAGATTATTCGTGAACTTTGTAGTGATGAAGAACATCTGTGTAAGATGCGCATATACATAGGAAATATTCCGATTCACATTTTTTTCGGGATTATGCCCCTGTTTGGAAACTTAGACATGTTTGGCCTACAATTACAATATATATTGAAAGAAGTTTTGGGTCAGGCTACTCCAACAGATTACTCCGTGAAAACTTTGTAGTGATGGAAGACAGATACTGTGTGATGCGCATAATACACAGAAATTTTACTTCTTTTTTGGGGGGGGAATATGCTTGACTCTTCACCAATTAAACACGATGGAAGAAGGATAAAATTATTGTAATGTTTAATGAAAAGATCTTCTTACTTTTTTTTTTTTTTTTTTAAAAGGTCCTAGTATAATCAATATTATTCAATTATGTGTATCCATTTATAACCGGATATTCAATTATGATTTCTACCTGTTGCCCAAAACTACATTTCACGCATGTGGGGAGCGTGGGGGTATTGTGAACTTCCTCACTTTTTCTTTCATATTATGTTTATGTTATTACTTTAAAAAGAAATGATATAATAAATAATATAAATAAATACAAATTTACAAAAAAACACTATTGCAACGCATTCCTCATCAGGAATACCGGTAAGTTAAATAGTTCATAATCTGTATCTTTACGAAAAAATTAAATTCTTCGGATTTTTTTTCTAAGTATACATCTAATACAGTTATGGCCTTTTGTACGTAATTACAATATTGAAAGCAAAAAGATACTAAAGAACAAAGCACTTTTATTTCTAATATATTTATGATATTACCAACCTTTGAAAAACAAAAAGTCGCCACTGAGATGTAGACATGCGCAGTATGGTATTAATTGTTTTGCGATGTATAGCACAATGGTCCCTGTCTTTGTGAACTATAGTATAACTTTATTTAACAACATATCATAAGTATGCATGTGGTCATTTAATAATATATTTTTGCATTTAACAGTTTCAGAAATACGTCGAATATAGGCTATTTTACTACAAACATTTCAAGCGTGAATTTTGAAATCTGACTTTCCATACGTAAGGAGATTGCGTTGCAACAGCTATGACGTATATCTCTGTTCCATTTGATAGAATTCATCACCCCGTTGAAGGACAAAATGTTCTTTGGAAGGCTTTTTTCTTTCGCTTGATGTTTACATTATGATCGAGGCAGATTTCGTGGTTCGCTTTTTACAGTTTATATATTGTGATTTCCAATAAAGAATCAACAGTGGTAAACAATTCAAAAGATACAGATTATGTACGTTTTAATCTACTGGCACTGACTCTCTAAGCTTTTTCACAAAGCTGAACTTGTAAAGATGTCTTTGTAATACTATCACGTTTCAAATACGAGTTAACGAAAAAATCGAGAAAGAATCTTGTACGGGAACTTCCTCATACATTAAAAACTTTTTTTAAATATATGTATAATCGGGAAGATCAGTATGTACAATTACACGAAAAATTTACACCTTTTTCGTACAGAAATATCCAGTTGTTGACCATTTCGGTACTATAAACAGAACAGCCAATGCAACCTTTGACCTTGACGACGCTCTATTACGTAGACAGGTCGCAGATGGTACTAAAATCCGGATCGAACTAGTTTGCAACAAACCATGTACATGCCTTTGGAATCTAGTGAACATGTAGGAAAACTGTAAACAAGTTTAGCCATTGAAAAATGCTTAGAGAGTCAGCCAGTAGACTTAATTGAAGTTGGAGTGCAAATATGATTACGAAATGTGTGGTTGATACCATGTTCGTTTAAAATACAGTTGTAGTAATGAGCCTCGCAGACAAAGACAATATTGTTACAAGCTTTGTCAGCTGGAACCAAATCATATTCCTCATGTAACCTATCTAATTGTTTGATGACTTCTGGTTTACGATACACAGAAGGACAGATGGTACGTATTTTTGTTTGAATATGTCCAATACGGGATTTTGATATTCTTCTTGTACTTTGTATCCATTCTGACAATTTTTCATATTTAGCCATCGTTTGGCGTAATCTTCGACAGCATTCATAGTGGAGATAAAGTTCTATCGCCAACTGAATGACCGAGGTTCTCGGAATTTACGATCTCGGGTCCTTTTCTTTCTAACAATCTCATGTACATGTACTAGCAACATAGCAGATAAACGAACGACAATAGTCCAAACAAGGTATGTGTCACCCAAAGTGAGTTTAAAAGTTAAAAACCCTTGAACTCATCTCGATTAATAAATCGATTGAATAATAGCCATTTTCATTAAATGGACTACTCCACAATGTTTCAAATTTCTTTCAGAATTGGTTCTGGAAATGTTATCCATACCACTTTATCTTCATCAGAGGTTATTTGTCTTGTTATATTCATAGACACGGATTTGAAAAGTCTATGCTTTATCATACATTACCGAGGAGCTTCACTGACTATCTGAGCTGTGATAAACGAGAATCGATACATACACGGTCGTTATGATATTTCGTGTATTTTATCTTTGTCAAAAGAAATAATTCGTGAAGTCAGTTAAGGTTTGGTACGTGTAATATAAATCATATACGGTACCAATTTTTATGCACCAGATGCGCATTTCGACAAATTATGTCTCTTCAGTGATGCTCAAACCGAAATGTTGGAAATCCGAAACATGAAAGTCTGTAAAAGTGATCAATGTAGTGCCAAAAGATTAACAGCAATCTGAACGAAGATCTATGTTTACTGTTAATATCGCAATAACGTGAATTGTAATCACTAATTATCAAATTTAGTTCTCTAGTCATGATGATGAACGTGTTACAGCATATGAACTATAATACAAATGGCATGCTCATTTGTTTCATGTGTTTAGTGTCATAAATGATGTAGTTTTGTTCTATTTTCTGGGCTGAAATCTTTAAATACAATTTATGTATACCGATTACATAGCCTTGTAACTATAAACTTCACGTAGGATAATGTGAATTTAGACACACCATAACAAGTAAATGTTATTGATAAAGTGAAAAATAATCTGTTTGTGAATCAAACTTTTGCTGAACTAATTTTCTACACTTTTAATAGTGTAAATATATTCCATTATACAAGTGGTTCTGTTGAACAGACTTTTGAACACTTCTGTTTTACACAATCTTGTTACTAGGGCAAACCTGTTTTACATGTATCTGTTACATTGATAGTTTTAGAAGTGCTTTTTTTCCGATATAATATAGTAGTTTTTTTAAAGAGACGAATTCCCTTTGATATACTCTTATGATATGAGATAAAACTAAAATAGTTGATAAGTATCATGTATTTATTATTTGTAGCATTTGCGCTACTAGCCACTTGATAATTATAGGAGCGACACTAGGCAGTCCCTGCCAACATCCAAGATGTTTACAACGGTGAGTGAACCCATGAAAAGGTTAATTGTGCATCATCAGGTCACACATGCTCAAACGTCACGAATACCAAAATTGAATAGAAACATCAGCTACCAATATTCAAAACATGAATC
Source organism: Ostrea lurida (assembly GCA_903981925.1). Taxonomy (NCBI): domain Eukaryota; kingdom Metazoa; phylum Mollusca; class Bivalvia; order Ostreida; family Ostreidae; genus Ostrea; species Ostrea lurida. Next base: position 22,844 of record CAJDSM010024964.1, on the reverse strand, counting down.
CTACACAAACATGCAATGTTACAGCGTATTGACCACAGCATAGACCAATTTTGTATGAATAAATCAAACATCAATATATACATTATTCCATTGTTCGGCAGTATGCGCTCATCCAGTGGTGTTGAGAATGCCACAATATAGTAAAGATAATTCAATGATTAACTATCCAGACTGGTCGCAATCGAAGGTTCACACCATGGACGCTACAACATAAACTCAGAGAGCAAGTAAAATTAAGGGTAATTTGCGTTGGGTTTAAAAATCTAGAAATGCGAGATGATGAAGGCAAATGAAAAAGTATTCAGATTACATGACAATAAACTTATTCAACATCTACTGTAGATATGCAAACACTGGCGATAACGGTGCCTGATTTTAAAAAAAACCAAACAACATTGCTCCCTTTTACCCGCACCAGTTTTTGGAACGCAGTTCGCAATTCACTATTCAAAAGTGAACGCAGTTTGCAATTCAATACAATATATAGCAGTATATAGATCATTAATACTCATATATGTGCGCGAACGTGTGGGTGCACGTGTATGCAAGTGCACGCACGTGCCTCTTCTCGCCCATGTGTGAAACACCTACATTATATGGTAAGACAAAATAAACGTCGGGTTCGCTTCGGAGTCCCTTACCCAGCCTGAAAATTCTAGGGTGGGGCCCTATAAGGGTCACCTACTACCACATTCTCTACCCAGAGTGCCACGCGCTACTTGCATTATACATGTACCTCTGTCAACGCCTGTTTTACAGAAATCTTGTAAAAGTTTCTAATATGCATGATTTGTTTTACACTTAATTTTTAGTTACATTATGAAATACGTTTGGTTCAATTAAATTGATTTTAACTGTAAATTCTTTAAAATCGCTGTTTGAATTGAATTGAATTTTTTTTTAAGGACTCAACACATTATACGCATAATACAAACAAATCATACATAATAAAATTTTGTTAATCTCACATTTTCACATAGATTTTTGGCAGATACATGGATTTCAGTATTTTATCACCTCACATCACATATTGGACACTAAAAAACCCAACAATACTGAACCAAAATAAAATAAATATCACAGTCCAAGCATTCACGTTTGGTCGTTTGGAGTTAGATGACGTTATATGGAGCACTATAGTAAAATATGTTCAGTATATCCTGAAAGATAGACCCATTAAGCTAGGCTTATTTCCATGGTCCTTTGTTAGCTGTTCATTGAAGTGCAAATAGTTAACGGTGATCTATCTAATAACAAGATGAGATCAGAACTTTGGAAAGACTTTGTATACCAATAATCACATATGAGGTTTATATTGACATGAAAAATACAAGGATTTAACAATTGTAAAATGAACAGTATTTTAGAATTGTCTCTTAAAGATAAGTTTGTAAACTTCTTGTTTTTGCTTCATCAAAAAGATGTGTTTTTACAGATTTCTTAAAATTTATCTTTCTCCTTTCCACCTTGATATTTTCTGGTAAATTATTCCAGTCTTTGATGGCATTTACAAAAGAAGATCCATCTTCTTTACCCTTAATACGAGGTTGTACATAATCTTTACCCTTAAAGGGGCATGGACACGTTTTGAGCTAAAAAGTTTTACATTTTAGATTTTCATTTTTAATGTTTACAATGCTCACTTATAATATTTTAATGGTCAGTAAAAGTTTGAATGTCATTTGTTGAGTTTCAAGCGAAACACAGTACTTACAATTCTTTGTTATGTAAACAAGCTTGAGCCTTGTTTATATTTGCATAAAGATTACTTCACAGAAAACAAAATGACATGTGGGAACCACTAGAAACTATTTAATTGTGTTCAGAATGAACTTGTTATTTGAAAAAATCTGGTTTAAACGAAACGTATACTAGCATATTCAATATAGGTAAACAAAAACATGACTCGAGCCTTGTTTACATAGCGAAGAATTGTAAGTCATGTATCTCACATGTAACTCAAACAAATGACGTTCAAATTTTAGCTGACCATTAGTAATACCCTAAGTGAGCATTGTCAATATTAAAAATGAAAATCTAAACATTTTTAGTCGAAACGTGTCCATGCCCCTTTAATACGAGGTTGTACAAAATTATGATGACTTGCTCTAGTATTATAACTATGAGTTTGATTTACAAGAGTAAAATTATGACACATATAATGAGGAGCATTTCCCATGAGCAATATTGTGTACCTGATTTAATGTTATCTGATCCAGAATTTAGAACTTATTCGTAATACGCATATATAAGACATACACATTTAAAGGGACTGACTCACGATTTTTCTCCAAAATTTTGTTTTTCAATTCTTATTATCTAAATGTCTTGTCTATTGTGTATAAAGTTCAAATTTGTGACTGCGCAGCATTAAAATGCATTAAATTACGAAATTAGCAATTCATATTTTGTTTGTAAATATAAACACACATTTGTACTGTTTCTATGTCTGTTTGTCCTTGTACAGCTTTTTGTTTGTTTTTTTACCTTTGTTTTTTACCTTTGTTTGTCTAAATACATGTACAAGCTCTTCAGAGCTTATGTTTGTATTTATATAAATTCGACGCAAAATAAAGTTTCTGTATAAGTTTCTGAATCTGTATAAACACTGGTTAAAACGCTACATTTCGGGGGAGGTCCTTGTGCGGAAATCGGGCGATGACTCTGCAAATAATAATTTCCTGGACTAACTCGTGAGTTAAGAGAGTTAAGTGAAAAAAAAATTCATGCAAACTCTACTTGTTTGTCTTTTTCCTGCTGCTAATCTGCCACACAATGTTGTACATAACCGCCACCCCAAATGTAGCGTTGTATCCAGTGATAAAAAGAATCGGGTCTTTGTTTACATCGCTTTAATCCTTGCATTCAAAAGGTCCAAAATTTGAATGTAGAATTTAACCGAGTATATCTTCAATGCTTAACATCATAAATGAAATATCGTTTAGTCAAAAATCGTGGGTCAGTCCCTTTAATTAAAAAGGAATTCAAAATAACAACTACGATCATACAAATTGTTGAATGAGCGACAAACGGCTAAACATATCAAAGCCCCTGTGCGCTAAAATTAAAGTTTGTTTTTGGAGGCAAAAACATACCCCCCCCCCCCTGTGCTGTCAGTTGAGAGTGGTTTCAAAGGCTTTGTGTTGAGGATTTGTGGCAGATTTCTAAGTTCAAACGGGCATAACTTCCACAAAAATTAGAGGATCAAAATTTCCTGGTACATGTAATATGCACAATTACATTTGATGCCTTTGATTCATATCAAGTTTCTTTAAATTCGGATAAGTAGTTTCAAAGGAGTTGCGCTGACAAGGTTTATTCATGAGGATTTCAGAAAAATTTCTAAGCTCAAACGGGCATAATTCCCACACAAATATTTCCTGGTAATATGCACAACTACATTTGACATATGGGGGAGGCATAATGAGTCTGGTGTATCACACAATGCCAGAACTTTTAAAGGGAAAGGACTTTAAATTGTCACGTGATTCAGAGTTGACAGAGGTGTAAGTGAAGCTTGCGTAACGCGCCCTCTGGCGGTGAGAGAATGCTTCCACCACTGTGAAAAAATAGTGCTGATACCATCTCTAGACTGCGATATCCGCTCCCCCGATTTTTACTATACACTATTACGGTAATGAAAAGAACATCAGGTTCGGAGACATCGAAGTCCCCCTATCCAGGGGCATAAAATTTATAGGGTGGGGTCCTAGAGGTCACCTACCACTACTGTGAAAAAATGTTGAGGGTACCATCTCTAGTTTATGAGATACGCTATTTTTACTATTAAGTATTGGGTTATTACATGTAAGCAAAATAAACATTAGGTTCGGAGACATCGAATTCCCCCACCCAGGGTTCTAAAATTTCTAGGGTGGGGTCCTAGGGGTTACCTACAATCACTGTGCAAAAATTAAGATGGTACCATCTCTAGTTTACGAGATCCGCTCCCCCGACTTTTACTATGCAGTATTTAGGTTAAGCAAAATAAACATCGGGTACGGATACATCGAAGTCCCCTATCATTCTAGGGTGGGGTTTTAAGGGTCACCTACCACCACTGTGAGGAAATAGTGCGGGTACCATTTCTAGTTTACGAGATCCGCTCCACCGATTTTTACTATACACTATTTATTACGTAGCAAAATAAACATCGAGTACGGAGACATGTGTCGAAGTCCCTCCAAGGGGCCTGAAATTTCTAGAGTGGGGTCCTAAGGTCATCTACCACCACTGTGAGAAAATGGTGATGGTATTATTTCTAGTTTACGAGATCCGCTCTCACGATTTTTACTATGAAGTATTAAATGTAGGTTAAGCAAAATAAACATCGGATTCGTAGACATCGAAATTCCCAACCAAGGGGCTTGAAAATTCTAGAATGGGGTCCTAGGGGTCGCTGCCAAGCCTTCATGGGGTTAAAAAAGAAAGTTGCCCACTTGATATTCATATATGAGGTGGATTAATATGACATATCTGAAATAATAGATAATAAATAATTATAATATTTTTTTTATATTGAACTATTTATAAAACCAAGATGCTGTAATATTGTGTTCTTGGAGGGAGGTGCTAAAATATTACACGTCCTTATGTTCTGCAGCAAAGAAAGTTTGGGAAGTGCATTGGCATGTTTTCCATCCTCTTCTTTACCTCCATCTTGTAGAGTTTTGAACGGAATGTTTCGGGAATTGGAAGTAATGTTTTCCTCAACATTCCTATTGCTTTCCTGTTTATTTCCCTCTTCTTTTGTTCAACCCGTGGGGGTCCGGGTTAGAATAGGTCCCCCAGCATCCCCTTGCGTGTCGTAAGAGGCGACTGAATGAGGCGGTCATTCGGATGAGACCGGGATAATCGAGGTCCCGTATCACAGCAGATGTGGCAGCTGAAAAAGATCCCTCCCTGTCCGAGCATAGGCCTACATTTTGCATCCCTTCATCGAAAATGGTGACGTCTCCATATGAGTGAAATATTCTCGGGTGGGATGTAAAACAAACTAGATGTTCGGTGCGACCGACGAATGCCCCGCGCTACAGTGAAGTCTAATGAAGGAAATTCGTAAGGGTGATGCATGAACTGTGGCGTATCTATATACCAAATTTTGATTCGAATGTGTGCAACCGTTGCAGAGATAATGAACGGAAACGAAAAATTTCTATTTTTTTTCTTAAGTTAAGAGGGCTAACTCTGTCAAAATATTTGGACCATGACCAACTTCGAACTTGACCTGCATATTCCCGTGATATAATCCATATACCAATTTGAGTCGAATATGTGCAACGTTGCAGAGATAATGAATGGAAACGAAAAATTTCTATTATTTTTTCTAAAGTTCAAGAGGGCTAACTCTGTCAAAAATCATCGACCATGACCCCTTCGAACTTGACCTGCGAATTCCGGACGTATCTATACCAAATTGAGTCGAATATGTGCAACCGTTGCAGAGATAATGAAGGAACGAAAAATTTCTAATTTTTTTACTAAGTTCAGAGGGCTACACTGTCAAAAATCATCGGACCATGACAACTTCTAACTTGACCTGCATATTCCCGTGACGTATCCATATACCAATTTTGAGTCGATATAGTTGCAATCGTTGCAGAGATAATGAACGGAAACGAAAAATCTGATTTTTTTCTAAGTTCAAGAGGGCTAACTCTGTCAAAAATCATCGACCATGACCACTTCTAACTTGACCTGCATATTCCCGTGACATATCCATATACCAAATTTGAGTTGATGTGTGCAAACCGTTGCAAGAGTAATGAACGGAAACCAAAATGATGACGGACAGGGTAACACTATATGCCCCCGGCCATTTTATGACGGGGGCATAAAAATAATCAATCTTATTTTGTTCTGCCTGGTACCACTTCTTCCGGGTTGTAGGGATACTTCTTGGAGAGTGGTAATATTTACTTCTTGGAGAGTGGTAATATTTACTTTTCTCTCCCTTTTGGGGGGTTTACGCCATATCTCTTTGAGGTTTTTGATTATTTTATCTTTTGGCTTTGTCGTATGTACGGGTAAGGAAATTCAGCTGCTATACCTTTCAGTTGAATACAAATAGGCGAAGGTAAACGTGTTAACGTAATCATATATCCAAAAAAAAACATATACAAAATCGAATGTAGAGCAACACGGACCTCCGACAAAGCGAAGGTAGGGTCAGGTGCATGGAGGAATAAGCATCTCTGCTGGACCGTCACACCGCGCGCGAGCCCGTAGTCGGGAATTACCCGTAGTCAAATCTAGTAGGAAAATGACAGTCTAACAATGGGTATGAAACAAATCAGTCAACATATAACTTAGTGATACTTTGTAATCGCAAACAAGGTCATTATAGCGACCGTAGAATTTGAATGTGAAGTTTTCGTATAAATAAACCGGCATGAATATTTTTTCTTCTGTAGATATAGGTTTCAAAAACTTTTAAAATCTCTGGTGACCTATGAACGTTTTCAAAACCCTCTTCTGTGATGTCATAAAGTGCAATTCCATAGCTTGTTTGAAATGAATTACAAAAGGAGAACTTTTTCTGATGGTACTCTCTGTGAGCAGTGACAAAATTATGGTCATCAGAACACATAGCAGACAAATCCCCATCTTCATCCCTGAGCTTATCCGGCAGAACTGCGATTCTGTTCTTAAGTGAGGTTAAACTGGTTTGAACATTGGCACAACATTCTGTACTTTGGAATGCATCACTTTACATATCAAACTATAGATCTGGATTGCTTCGTCCAGGAAAGCAGAATTCTTCAAAAGAGCAAAACAGAACTTTCCAAACTCTTTCAATTTTTTGGTCGGCATTAATGATGCTGGTTATATGCTTTATTACCCCAAGCATATGAAAAGAGCATGCATACACAACTGTCAAATCAGGATTGTCATCGCTGAGTTGTCCAACGTTTATGAAGGTACTTTATCATGTACTCTGAATTGAACAAGAGTAGAATCGAATTTATTAATGGCAATGAAAAATCTACTATGCAACCCAGACTAATGCTGGCCTCTTTCACTCTTCCCAAGAAGTACGTTAGATTTACAGTTGTATGTGAATTCGTGATAAGCTCTGCAACTGGAATTATAGGGGATTTAAAATAATTGTCTTTCATAACCAGGGCATAATAATAAATGGGTTTATTTTGATTTGTTATTATTCTTATGACAGGTCCGGTTGCGTCAAGATGCAGAGATATTTTCTGTACAATTGCTCGTTTGGGTAATTGAATCGTTGCTTCTGCGAAAAGAACAACTGTGATTGGCAGAATAGAAATAAATTGAACATATCCACATATCGATTTTCGTCTCTTAAGATTTCTCCTGTCAAAATGATTTCATTTATGGGGTCTTTATTTAAGCCAATTTCCTATTTTCTTTCCGCACGTTCTGCAGTACCTCCTTGCTGGGAGTGTTTGTTAGGTTTCCAGACTGCTTCTCGCTATGGGAGAGCGAGGCAAGGTCTTTGTGGGAAGTATTGGAAACCCCATCACTCTGCACGGTTTCCTTCATCTTTTCCCATGCATTTCCTTTTAACTGGTCGTGGTCACGTCTTTTAATAGATATCTTCACTCCTTGTCACATAAACCATGATTTTCTTTGGCGCGTTACCAGCTAGGATCATTTTTGATGGAGACATCATACGAACAACATCCAATGAACTTGCATGCCGCTTTTTTCGAGAGTTTTTGTTCACGGCGTTTCGTGTGAATTTTAGTATACAATACTTGTTCTCAGAAAATTTCTGACTGAAAATGTTTGTCCAACAACCCCCGACTCGCCTTCTTTGTGCATATTTTTTCTTAGACAGTTTTATGGACTTCCACTCCTTAGATTCAATGTAAAACTGAAAACTTTTTGGCAAAGACAAATGGTCATTGTCAGATAGTTCTTTTCCCCCTGATGCATCGGAATACCCAGTGTGGGTTATAAAGTACATGTAGTAACGGTGAAATTAGAACTGGGTATCCAATACTTGTCTGGGGTAAACTAATATTTTCTCCTACCCAGAGATGTTGGGATAAGCGCTATTCCCTGTTCCCTGGATGAAATTCCATGCCCCTGGGCATCAATCTCCTCAATTATTTCATCTTAGAAGTTATGTAAACGTAGAAAGTCTTCATAGAAGTCTATTTTAGATCATACCGTACCCAATTCCTCCAGCTTAAATTAGAAGGAAACAATTGAAAGAGGCAATCTTGCACTCTTTTGAATGATTCGGTTTTCTCTTATACTATATGTAATCGCCAGTGTTTGTTGATTATGTTTTATAAGAAGAACAGAAATATTGTGGTACGATACACAAGGCTTAGGTTGTAAACCTCCTCTCTAAGTCGTACGTGATGAATTTTCTGCATAATTTTTAATGGGTATGGGTTATTCTTCATTATAATGTACATGCATCAAACTATTGTTCATGTGTTGTGTGTTCAAAAACACGAATGTTTATTCATTTAATGTACAGTAGTAATGGATACATTGTGTTGTTACCGGTCGTGGTAACTCTGTTGTGACAGGGAGGTGGTGATTTCGGATCAAGTTCATAAAAACTACGAGTAAGACGTAAAATAGGTAGTGATTGCTCTTTGCCAAACGCTTGACATTTTGAAGTGAGAGTTGCTGGTTTTTTGGTTTGCTTTCAATGGTGATGGCGCTGCTTCATTTTTCGCGTACCCTTCTCCGATAACTGTAGCAATATGCTAAATGCAATTCAGAGGGCACCAAGTGCTCTAGATGTCAAGGTGATCGGCAACACGACTACATTTAATTATGGCGTTACATCATTTCCAAGACTCCTATGATGACATTATGAAATTAGGGAATTTATAAAAATAACAGCAATGAGCGAGGCTCTGCGAAACTTACAGCAAAGAAACTGCTTCTCGAATAATAACTACCGTGGGTTGGGACTCAACCCATATGGTACCATTCACATCCCTAACAAAGATAAATTGCTGGATCCAGTATGTTCTACTTTGCTCCTCGCGAAAATATTAACTGCTGTGAAAGAGAAATTTCAAACGAATTGTACCACGACATATATCAGTTCAAATGAGAATTCTAATCAAGAAACGTTTGTAAAACATGCCCCCACAAGATGTTGATGTGTGGCTACTATATTGTATTTCGTCAAATTATGAGACCCGTTGGGGTCCGGGTTAGAATAGGTCCCCAACTTCCCCTTGCGTGTCGTAACAATAAATAATCAATCGTCAAATTATGGTGAATACCGGTAGTTGAAGGTGGAACTATACAGTATATCCATATGACTAACCCCTGGATGAAATATCTTATCAATGAGAGTTCTCAACAATTTTGGGCGTACAGGCGTTGCACCCAATGCCATTTGACCTGAAAACTATTTGGGGTCATTTGCTACAATTGTCCAACCCAGGTATGAAATATCACTGCCAAACAAATGGTTTCTCAAGATACTGGGCAGGCACTAATTTTCCAGAGTACTGTCCTCCACCTGGTGACCATTTAAGCTGAAAATCAACAGTTTACTCATAACCAATATAAAATATTACGATCAAGTGAGTTGTTCTTCAGATATTGAGCAAACATAAGGTATTTGTACAGAATATTAATACTGCATTGCACCCGGTGACTTTTCACCTGAAAATCAATAGGGTCATTTACAACCAAAGTACAACCCATGTATGAAATATTACTATCAAACACAGAGTATTCAATACAGTGGGTGGACACTAATTTTACAGACTACACCCGGTGACCTATGACCTTTTGCCCTGTACATCTTCTACTCGTAACAAACCTACATATGGAATGTTATTACAATTTAAAAGATAATGGTACTCACTCAGATACTGGGCGGAAAACATACCCCTCTTTCAAGAGGAACAAAACGTGATAGTTTTGGTGCATCGTATGCGACACATCACGAAAAATACGTTCTCGTCAGCGATGCTTGAAGCCTCTAAGATTGGAAAGTCATGGACAATAAAAATTAGAATTTTTTAGAAAAGGCGTACAGTGAAAGTCTAAACCTCAAGCCAAGAGCCAGAATATTTAGGAAATTTGAATTCAACAACATCAAAATGTATGACTTTTCAACACTTGCCACGACCATTCCTCAAATTAAAGACTAGACTTTTTGACATCATAGAAAATTGCTTCTTTAATAAAATGTCTTGTGATCAGTCTTTCAAAAAATTACTTTATTAAACAACACTCTAATTCTACGCCTAAGCACTCTTAAATTGATATTGAAAATGTGCTGGTGTTCCTCGTTGATAATATCTTCGTTAATGTAACATTAATGTAACGTTAATATGATGGAACCTTTTCTCAGTGCACAAAGACGTTAACAAAAGACCATCTATACACCATGTTTCATTTGATTTATTTTTACCTTATGTTTACGGACAATTAGACATTTGAAAATTTTAAGAAGCCAAAGCTAACCAATACTTGAAAATTTTCAACACCAGAATACAGACTGAATAAAGTTACATGTACTATGGATGTTGTACATCAAAGGCTCTTTAAATTACCGCGGGTTACGGATGATAATACTTCCGAATCGCGCCGTCAGCTCCTTCAACTTGAATTAATAAACAAGAAATACCGCTAGATGCCGTCAACATAAGCAACAAAATGTTCAGTCGTGTATTCAATCATATTTCAAGTTCAAATCTCCACGTAGTATTTTCTACCAATATATTTTTACTATTGAATATAAATTGGCAAAGTTAACATTGTATGAAACGTAATCAAAATCCCCAAAAAACATATTTACAAAGTCGAATCTAGGACAACAAGGACCTCCGACAAAAGCGAAGGCAGGATCAGGTGCCATGGAGGAATAAGCATCCTTTGTTGACCGGTCACACCCGCCGTGAGCCCTTAGTCGAAATATAGTAAACTGGATTACCCGTCGTCAAATCTAGTACGAATATGACAGTTTAACAAACCTTTTATTATAAACTTTACAGTGCCTTGATATAGATCATCTCATACAAAATCTTCCTACCGGTATGTGTTTTTATTTTTCGTTCAGTTATAATCCAGCTGGATATGTTATTACTAGTGATGTCGATAAATTACATGTAGTAGTTGTTTGAAAAGGTCCGAACTTCAGAGAGTTCCAGATCTTACAATAAACGACAGAACTTCATTTCTTTCATACATATTATGCCAACTTATACTGCAAGTTCCCTTACAAAATGATAATAATAACAACAGACGAAGTTATTCAAAATCAAGCTTTAAATATTTCAGTCAATAGACATGAATACTTTCCTGGATCCACTAGATGTCTACCAAGCACCTATCTGTGCTCCCCAAAAGAAATATTTACTGCTTTGAAGGAGGAAATCCAGACAAATTCAACCACAACAAATTAAAAAAAGTATTGTAAATCAATGTGGATTCTAAAAATCGAAAAGATGTTCACTAAATTTGAAGTTACATACCTTTTTCCAAACCAAATGCATCAAAACATACATGCATGACGTTTCAACACTTACCACGACCATTCTGCACGGTACATTAAAGATTAGGCTTTTTGACATTACTTATAGATCTGTTTTCCAATAATCTGCTGGAATTCCAATGGGTAAATATTTTGCTCCTTTATTAACCGAGCTATTCTTATGAGGCATCAAAGGCTTATACATAAGAAGAAAAATATATCTAGGTGTGACCTTTACCTCGACATTTCGATATATCGACGACGTTTTATATATTAATGATAATCTTATGTCAATTCGATATATCCCATTGAACTCGAAATAAAAGACATAACAGAGTTATCCACGCCTACGTCAACTTAGTACTAAAATATTTTATTGAACATTGATATTAATGGCAAACTATCAATTTTATTGAACATTGATATTAATGGCAAACTATCAACTCAATGACAAACGAGATTATTTCAGCATCTCCATCGTCAACTTCCCAAATTTATGCTGCAAACTTCCATCATCACCTGCAAATGGTGTTTATTCGATACGCAAGAACTTGTCCTACGTATGATCAGATTTTAAATCGAGCAGACATGGGGTCATTGTCATTCAATGTAATCAATTATAATTACAGATTACATTGAAATTATTATTACAATTAAAATTACATCTATTTTGAAATGTAATTAAAATTACAATTACTTTGAAATGTAATCAATTACAATTACAGATTACTTTTTTTATATACATGTCTGAGCAAAGCTTTATTTTTGTGTCGCCTGCCTGCGTTAGCGGAGGCGACATATAGGGATCACTTTAGTTGTCTGGCGTCGTCGGCGTCACACAATTTTCGGTCACATTTTTTTCAGAAACCACACAGACCAGCTTCCTGATATTTGGCACAGAGCATCAGTATGGACAACTGTATCCTGTAACACTGTTTCCAATCTGCCGCATGTCAACTTCCTGTTACACGCAACGCAGAAGATTTTTAACATGGCCAAACTGTCACATTTTTCTCAGGAACCAAACGACACCACTGGCCAGCTTCCTGATATTTGGCACTTGCATCAGTATGGAACACTGTATCCTGTAACACTGTTTCCAATCTGCCGCATGCCCACTTCCTGTTTGACGCAACGTTGATGTTTTTGACATGAACAAATTTGTCACAAATTAATGACTGAGGGCCTGAGAACCTTGAAATTAAAATATGTCTTTATTTCAGATAGAATCTCAACAAATGGCTTCTCTATAACAATATCTCATCTTTCATCTAATTCATCATGTTAGAATATGCATTGTCATTTTGGTAAACTTAAACAGAACTGAATTCTGACAAAAAATTATAATTTTATACTTTTTTGCCATGATGATACTTTAAATGATGAAGCAATTTTTCAAATGAAATTAGAAGTAGGCAGGCGACACATGTCTTCCTGGAAGACTTACCACTAAGTTACTAGTACAAGGGTGTTATAATTGAAAACCTAACTGAAAACATTACTTATCATGTCTTTATATCCTAAAGCACTAATGTACTACATGCATGTCTATATTGATTGACATTCTTAAGGGACGCAAGGCGTGTTAATGCGCGTCCTCGTGAATTTTGCCCCGACTTCGTTCCTTCTGTTACAGTAACCAATTTAAACTATGTGTGTAATCTACTGCCGGAATACAACCTGGCCTACTAGGTCTAATGCTGCCTGACGTGTTATGATACAATTGTGTTACTTTAATGTAAGCCGTTCTTTTGTTACTGAATTTTGCCACAA
>CAJDSM010024963.1:430-22486 GCA_903981925.1 Ostrea lurida | reverse complement strand
GAACAAATCAGTGAAGTAGCCTTTATATCCTCTCTATCGAAAAACACAAACGCAGCAATAGTAACTAAATTTAAACTCCCTGGCTGAAAATTAACTTTACATGATTACACCGAGAAAACATGGGTTATTCTCTCCACTATCGGTGTCGGTAATGCTATCTAGAGAATCTTGCATAATTGCTTTCAAAACGTCATCTTGTTTTAATTGTGACATCACGTTTGCTTTGTAGTCGCAGCATTTTTATTACGTCACAATAAATCAATCTTCTTGTCACAATCAAGGTGGGAAAAAACTCTGCCGGTCAATATTTATACCCCACGCAACGAGTTGCGGAGGGTATAATGTTTTTGACCCGTCTGTCAGTCAGTCAGTCAGTCCTGTTTTTCTTGTCAGCGCAACTCCTCTGAAACCGCTCAACAGAATTTCGTGAAACTTTGTAGTTATGAAGAACATACATGTAGATGTGCATATATGCAGGAAATTCTGATCAATTTTTTTCGGGAATTATGCCCCTTTGAACTTAGAAATTTGGCCACATTTAAATATACTATTGAAACAGTTTGCAGCGCAACTCCTCTGAAACCGCTGAACAGATTATCGTGAAACTTTGTAGTGTGAAGAAATACTGTGTAATGCGCATATACACAGGAAATTCTGATCAATTTTTTTCGGGGAATTATGCCCCTTTTGAACTTAGAAATTTGGCCACATTTAAATATACTATTGAAACAGTTTGTCAGCGCTACTCCTCTGAAACGGCTCAACAGATTATCTGTGAAACTTTGTAGTGATGAAGACATACTATGTAGATGCGCATATACACAGGAAATTCCGATTCAATTTTTTTTCGGGAATTATGCCCCTTTTGAACTTAGAAATTGGCCACAATTAAATAACTATTGAAACAGTTTGTCAGCGCAACTCCTCTGAAACCACTCAACATTATCGTGAAACTTGTAGTGATGAAACAATACTGTGTAGATGCGCATATACACAGGAAATTCTTATTCATTTTTTTTTCGAGGATATGCCCCTTTGACCTCTTCACCAATTAAACACTGCATGAATGGAAGAAGGATAAAATTATTGTATGTTTAATGAAAAGATCTCTTACTTTATTTAGAAAAATATCCTACTATAATCAATAGTTAATCAATTATGTGTATCCATTTATAACCGATATTCAATTATGATTTCTACCTGATTGCCAAAACTACATTTCAAGCAATGTGGGAGTGTGGGGTATGTGAGCTTTGCTCACTTTTTTCTTTCATTTTAAAAAATATGACTGGCAAATATTTTTCGTTGGAGCAAATATCAAAATATCAATTATGTTGAGCGTTTTAATATAGAGACTTATTTACTGAATATAACAAATATATAAATATACATGGCCTTTAATACTGACCGCATGGATTGCTGCACATTTCTTCACCCAGCCATTGTTGTACCTTGCTGCAAATCCATTAAAAAAAATGAGCTTTTTGAAAAGAAAAAAAAGGCTTTAGTCTAGACTTGAATGCAAGAGATCTATTTTTACACCCACCCCACCCCCTTTTCATTGAAAGGGTAAGGAGCATATTGTTTGCACCTATCAGCACTGTGTGTCTAGTACCTTGGGAACTCTTTGATAGACTGGCATCGGTTGCTATGACTAGTAGGTAACCCCTATGCATGTTCAAGTCGGAAGTCACATGCTTTTCTAACATTTGTTGAAATATGATAACTAAGAAACTTTTTGTTTAATCATACATATGCATCAAACTGTTCATGACTAGAAGATGACCCCAATTCATGTTTTCAGGTCAAAGGACAACAGGTTTTCTAGCTGTCAGTGGTATTTACTTAGTAATTTCCATAACAACAAATAAATCGTAATATGTAGATGAACGTCATTAATAGCTTATTGCTATGTCTACAAAAATGTAACCATGACATCACAGCCATACACTTTGATATGAGACACAATCTTAAGGGCTGAAACAAATGCAGCAAAGATATAGTGCATTGCAAAGAAATTCTACCAGTACCACTAATAATTTCTGCGTGTAATGCTGTAATGAATTTGAGTTGTTACGAAAATTATTCTTTCTAAATTACACATAATACAAAGACACTGTTTTATCATTTTAACCTCATTTCACGTGCACATCTGGTGAATTATTGCATTAATATATCCAGCAATAATCTGAGTCTTGATACTGTAAAATTCACAGAGTGAAATCCGACTTTCCGGATCACCACACTGTTGTTTTCTGAATCCATTACACCACTCTGAAATTGATGATTCACAATGCATCAATGCAACATTTTTTGTGAAAAATACTTTTTAAAAAGCATTGAAAACGAAGCTGCATACACAAAATTTATAACACTGTATTGGTGTGCTTTTAATATATTTGGAATACCTTTATTGTTTTAATAAATTAAAAGAGGATTCAGAAATATGTTAGGGGATATATAATAGATTTATTGTTACTACAGTATCTTGATCGGAAGAGTTGAGATCATGTCGCTGGGTATTGCATTGATTATTTGATATATTCCGAAAACAGAATTTCCATGAAGTTGCTTAATAAGTTTGATTTCTGTCTTTCCAGACGCAATGGAGGAGGAGCCTGTTCAGGTGAAGGAGGAACCTCTGGATATAGAGTACGACAACGCACTGAGTGGTGTCACAGAAAATGGTGGACCAGGAATGGGACTGGAGTCAGAGCCCCCTAGTGACGAGTCCAGTCAGAAGATCAAGTCCATCCTCAACAATATGATCACAGGGGAGAGAACTCTCACCATCAAATCTGTCATTGATGATTTACTGAGGAGAAATGATGAGATCTTGGATGAGGCAGACCCCACCATATTCAAACCTCGTTCAAGGACTATGTTAGAGGAAGTTCACACCGACTCGGGACGCATGCTCCGCCCAAAGAGTCCCACTCAGACGTGTTCCATACCCAAGGAAGACATGCCGAATTTAAGTGATACGCTTGTGGAGCTGTCTGTGCGCGATGCCAACGCGCAGGAAATCTTTGAAAAGATGAAGCAGGAGGTGGTGTGTGGAGTGGTCTCTAAGGCTTACCCCATATCCACTTCTAGTGGGAATGTCCAAAATGATTTGAAATTTTACTGGTGCAATTTTTGTCCGTTTAAAAATGAAAATAAAGAAGTTTTGTTGAATCACGTGATGGATCATCGGTTTCATTGCAAGTTCTGCACTTACCAGTCCTTTTCCAGAGCTGATGTCATCAGCCATGCGGAACGCCATCATAAGGAATTCAGGGAATCAGCCAAGATATTGAAATACTGCATATTTCAACCAGATTACTTAGCGCTGCAGAACAATGATTCGAATGAAAGAAAAAGACTTATGGAAGACAGATCTGAACCATCACCAAAAAAGTCCAGAAAAGACCACAAGAAAGATGACGAGTATGATCCTTTTGATATGGAGGTGGATGAAGTGGACGATGACAACAATTACAATTACACTCCTAGCAACAGTGAGACCACAGACAAAATCCTAACACCAACCAGTACCAAGAAAGACTCCAAAGTCGTAGGCAAGGTCGTAAAACCTGCAACTGTTGTGGTTAGTAAACCTAAATCCACCGAAAACAAATCTGCTGCAGAGAAACAGGTCACTCCAACCAACAGTCCACAACCCGCTGCAACCGTGAACATGCAATCCACAACCACCGGAAAAAGCGGGAACACCATCACAGTGTCGTCTGGTCTGTGTTGGAACTGTGGTTACTGTGACTTTGTGACACTCAGTCAAACATTCCTAAAAACTCACCTCAACACTCAGCACACTGGTAAAGCTCACAAATATGTGGCCATGTTGGTGTCGTCTCAGGAGGAAATGAACAAAATCAAAGAGCGGGACGCAAAAATGTACACCACTCCCAATCTGGCGCTCCTGTACGGCAATGTGAACCAGACTCCGGAGAAAACGTTGTCTCCTCCCATGGATGGTAGTGGTCTTCCAAATTCTACTAAGCAATATGATTCTGCTACTTCTACTGCTGTAAGAGAAGATGGACCAGAAGAAGACAGTGATGACGAGGAGTACATTCCGGAGGAAGAAAAGAAGAAGTATCCGCTGACGTACAAATGTGCTCATTGCAATTTCAATGCTCCAGTATGCTTTAAGATCAAAGAGCATTTACAAATGAAACATCCTGGCTGTGTTGTTTATGCTTTAGATATGAGAGCAGTGAAGTTGAAGCAAAGAAGATATGTTTTCTTTTGTCATAGGAAAAACTGTTCATTTACAACAAAGAAAACTGAGGAATATCTCAGTCATTCTGAAAATTGCACTCCGTGGTTGTATGAAAATTGTCCAGAAAGTGTTGATCTTGCCACCAGGAAGGGTTTAGAATTGACAAGGAATTTTTCCACGAAAATTTCACAGAAAGCATTCCAAATGGCAAAGAACTTCAAGGCATCCAAGAGTGCTGAGTACGCCTGCACTCACTGCAGCTATACTTCCAACAACAACACACGAGTGAAAAAACATGTTTTGTCGAACCATAAAGATCTGCAAACAGTTATGAAAGACTTGCAGTCCCACAAAATGAAGAAAAAGATCCACGTTTACTTCTGTAGGCACTGCCTATGGGAAACTCGCAATGATGAAGAACTGACTGGTCATCTGGAAGAAAAGCATAAGGATGAAGAGGATTTGGCAAGTCAACCTGTTTCATTTGTTGCAGCCACAACACCTCCCGTTGTTGAAGCAGTAGAGAAGAAGATTCCAAAACAAGTTCTTTCCGAACCAGAGATTGAAATTAACACCGCTGAAGATGACATTGTAGAAGAGGAAGATATTGACTTGCAGTTGGAAGTCTCAGAAGAGGATATGCAGAGAATGATGACAGACTTTGTGAAAGATGAGGCAGGTCGAGGCGTTTCTCCCGGCAGACCAACCAGAAAAGCCTCCATTGAGGCGTCGGTCCGAGTTCGCGCTCAGGGACACCAACCTCCAATGTACAGGTGCATGCACTGCTACCACATGTGCTTTGGAAGTAATTTGATGAAGAAGCACATAAAAGCCACTCATAAGAAAGAGGCCCTACGCACGGTGGATGTGAAAAAGAGACTTTCTAGGCAGTTTGCTTACTGCTGCATTTGTCCTCAGGATAACTGTAAATTTGTGAATACATGTGAAGAGACAGTTTTAAACCATGCCATGCAGGAGCATAAGATGAAGAAAGACCATCCAGAAATCCAGAGAATGCTTTTACCATTTACTCCTCAGGTTTCTAATTCAGCAGAAGGACAGGCTACCAGTTCTACCAAAGGAAATACTCCTGCGTCTGCTCCTGCTGCGTCGTCGTCTGCTGCTGTCCCCACAGTCGGGTACGAGTGTTTATACTGCTCTACAAGCTTTGTTACCGAAGATATGAACTTGATGAAATCCCACATCAAAGCGCAACATCCACAAGAAGATGTTGTATTCCGTGACTGTGTCGCTCGAAAGTTGCGAAAATCCTCACGAATCTACATGTGCGAAAGAGACCACTGTACTTTCTATAACTGTGAACTAAAAGAATTGGAATTGCACAAACTTGCACATGAGAAAGCCCACATCTTCGAGTGTGCTAAATGTCAGTGGTTCACCACCACCACTGATACCGTTCAGAGTCACATGGCAACCGTACACCGCGGCGAACAAGTCACCACCATAGACATGAGTCTAGATTTGGACGAGCACTGCCAAGTGGTCAAGAGAGTCGGAGGGATGGTCATCAAACAAGAACAAATGGACATGGAACCGGAAGAGAACGGAGAGCATGAGAGCACAGAAAGTGACGTCGCAAATATTAATAACATTGTCATTAAACAAGAGCCTATTGACTCCTGAAGTAGCGCAATAGTAGGAAGCAATTGTATATAATGTTTAAAATGAAAGATATGGGTAGCAATATATATTTGAAATATGCTAATTTGAAAAATTATTCTGACAGTGCTTATTTTCATAAATTTTAAAGTCTATGAATTAAAAAATTACACTATACATGGAGGTTTGTAGAAATTTTAAAAGCTGAAGAAGTATGTTTGGCATTAAGAATGAAACTTTTAACATTGAAGGTGTAAACCATGGAAGAAGTCATTTACTTTAATATAACCTCAAGTCATTTATGATCATAAATTCATGTACATTGTGCTATTATCATAGAAAACTTCATATATAAATGACTTGAATGTGAATTTTGAAATTTCTTTATTTGATTATGTAAGGGTTTGCTTGAGTCACGAGATATACATATTCACTGAAGTACATAATTATTCCAAAAACAGTGTGTTACTTTGTTTGATTTTGCAAATCTTTGGGTGCCAGGGGCAGTTTTCTTTGACCAAGCACAGTGATATGACAATTCACAAGTTTTATTAGCACACGGTTCTCTAGGCACAGATGCACTGTTTTTGGAATGAATGATACCGGTAGTATGTTAACCAAAATCATAGAATGAGACCGGTAGTATGTTAATCAAATACATAGAATGATACAGTAGTATGTTAATCAAAATCATAGTGCCTGTACTGCACGCTGTTATATGAAAAGGCGAAGATAACAAACTGATGAATCTCGTAAGTCCCAAAGAGTTGGGCAAACATGGACACACCAGGTGGGATTGGGTGCCTAGGAGGAGCAAGCATCTCCTGTCGACCAGTGACACCCGCTGTGAGCCAATTGTCTTGATGAGGTAAACGGAGTAATCCATAGTCAAAATCTATGTATGAAAAATGTTTTGACAATTGCTATGAAACGCATCAGACAGCATTAACCCAACCATAGAATTTGCAAAATGCTGCCTTTAAATGTGACTGTTGATAACGAACAGTGATCAATCTCTGAAGTCCCAAACAGAATACTGTTCAAAGTAAGAGCTGGACACACCAGAGGAGGGATCTGGTGCTAAGGAGTAAGCATATTCCCCCGTCGATCAGTCACACTCGCCATGATCGAGCCCATTGTGTAGATCGTGACGGTAATCTGTAGTCAAAATCCGTGTATAAAGAAATTTTAGTAAGTAGTAGCCCGTTTCAATTCAAAAACTGATCACGCACAGAAGATCTTGCATATTGAATAAATTGAGAGACACAGACACCATGTGAAGGTGATGATGGAATGTTGCCTCATATTGAAATATGGGAATTTGACAATGGGAAAGCTGAAATCGTCCCATTTGACATCAAGTTGAATTTTTAGTTTGCCGCAAATGTCTCTTTATTAAAATATTCAAGGTCAAATGTGGAGTCACTTGGCCTCGAATATAAATAAATTATCATTTCAGAAATTCTGAAGATCATCTCTATCGGACCTGGCCCAGGGATCATGAAACATCTTAAGCTGAAGTCAAAATCTAAATATTGCAATGATTCACAAATGATTGTGACATAGATCATTTTAAAATAAAATAGTTATTTGTTATTGTTTAATTAAATTCTAGTGTCTGCAAATTAAGAGATGCGGTTCAAAAGTGATTATGAACATTTTACAGTTGATTAAAATTTTGAATTTATTACCAGTAATTAAGTTAGAGTTTGTTTCATGATCCTAGTTCTGATCGAATTACCGTATAACGGGTTTTTTTCGCGATAATCTAATTTTCGCTTTATTTGCGAGTATTTTTGAATCGCAAACAATTGAATTCTCATAAAATTTACACCAATATATAATGTAATATAATATACAACAGATAATACCAAGAATCGCAAACAAAGGAACACGCAAATAAAAAATAGGAGTGTTTTGGGGCAGATTCGCAAAATTTGTGATGCGCAAAAAAAAACCTGTTATATGGTATAATGCCAATTTGATGTTCTAAGGTCAGAGGTCAAAGCCACTGCAATCAATCGACCTTGACACTATTTGTAGGTCTTGTCATCCTCTTATCGTTTCTGAAGATACCATGTCTATTTCAAGGTCTGGAGTCGCGTGACCATGAGACTAGTTTGTAGGCGTAACAGTGTAATCCTCATTATTATGAAGATCCTGTCATTATTCTGTTTCTAGACTTTTACCAGTTTTTATGGTCAAGGTCACTTGACCTTTACCCATCATCCTTGAATTTCCAGAGTTTTAGGCTTCAAGCATCCAGGTGAGAATTATTTTTCAAAATGTGTTGGTGCACCAAAATTACATGTACTGCATATTTAATTTCATCATTTCTGAGAATCCCACGTCTCAATCAGATCTGGTTCTGATGTTCTAAGGTCATGGCCACTGGAGCCACTTGACTGACACTATATTGTAAACGTTTATTTTACTTCTGCTAAATCAAGTACACCACTAACAGGGATGCACACATTATCGTCAAAAAGGAGTGAACATCCGCTAAAGACTACGTTGAATGTTAGAAAATCAAATTTCCGCTAAATATCATACGTATTGAATATAATACGTTTACAGTAGGTTGTAAGTTCTGCAAGTTATCCTTTTAAAAGCATTTCTGAAGATCCCGTCTTTTTAATATCCTGTTTCTAGTTTTAAGTTTAAATGTTCATTATGACAAGGTCACTTGACCTTCAAACTATAGGATATGATTTTTTAAGATCCCATCATGCATGTCTAAATTTAAGTCACTTGACCTCAATAGTATGTAGGTCCTGTCATCCCCTCATCATGAAATTTGCAATTCTGGTAGAGGACATCACTGTGAATTTAGTTTTTAGCTCACCTGAACCAAAGGTTCAAGTGAGCTATTTTCTGATCGCCTTTTGTCCGTCGTCTGTCTGTTAACTTTTCACATTTTCGACTTCTTCTCAAGAACCGTTGGGCCAAATTCAACCAAACTTAACTGGGTGCAAATGATCTTTGGGTGAAGGGGATTCAAGTTTGTATACAATATCCCACATCAAGGCGGAGATATTTTACATTACCGAAAATGACAATTAAATAACGGGTTGGCTGTCATATTTACTCTCTCTTTCAGACACCACTGAAACTCAGAAAAGCCAGATAATTTGATATAGGTAAAGACTTGAGCGGCGATTATACAACCGCAGTGGAGATTCTTTTTAATTCAAAATCATTTACCCCCGGGGAATATCGCGATGCCTAGGCTACCTAGCAAGTGGGCGATTACAAGTACAAGAGATGATTGATATAAATATGACAGGACAAAGATCTTATAAAAACATACTCAATATAGTCAACACTGGGCCACGAAAAAGCTGAAATTTGAAGTGATAATTAATAGGCTTCTATTAGATATTTAGTATGGAGCATCTCAATACTTTGATAGGTAATCTTTATCAAGGCACTGGAGGACTTGGTTAGCAGAGGAGCCACAACGTATGAGTTGTGAGCATCAAATTTTTACATGCAAATATATAGGGAAATTCTTTAAAAATCTTCATTGAACCATAAGAGTGGATATTTACCTGAAAGCTTCCTGATAAGGAGTAGATTTAAGTTTGTTCAGATAATGCCATCTGGGAGTTGGGTGGGGCCACAATACGGTTTTACATGTATACGTATATGTAGGTCAACTCTTTTTAAAAACATATATTTTCTTAATCTTTGTGTTGAGACAAGTTCGTTCATTGACACATATGTGGAGGGCCCTTGGGGTCATGACTGATGCTGCCCTTTTAAAAATGGTTTGATATCTTGTGAAGTATTGAGATCCTCACCCTCAAACCATATATTTTCTTTATCCCTGTGTTCAGCCAAGTTCATTGACACATAATCGTCATTTATGGGTATTGAAAGATGACAGAGGTTAAATTTAGTCCACAGTGGCACATTCTATATCTTTGTGAAGCAGTGCTCAGGTGAGCAATGTGGCCCATGGGCCTCTTGTTTCTTGTAATTACAGAGGATTTTTGAAAATTAGACAATCTTTGCCCCGATACCTAATTGAAAAGTACAAATGTTGAATTGTAAATGTATGGCACACCAACATATTGCAATAAGTCATCAGTTTATTCAAAGCCTGACCTAAAAAGCAGAAAGGGATGTTCCAAAATAGTGAATTTCACAACCCCAGGTTTCAGCCTTATGGTCCAAAATAGTCAAATATAACATATTTAGATGTAAAGTCTTTCATCACTAACGGGCACCGTTTAGAGAATTTGTATTTAAAAGGCATTTCATACAGCTGCTGAACGTTAGAATTTAGGTTAGATTTGCAGACTAAATAAGGGCAACGTTAATGTGGCCTTATACGCCCATCATGTCCCAGATAATGGTAAAAGCTTAATGTGCATTGTGACTTTGACCTTGACTCAAGGTCATGACATTTCCTCGGTTCTTCCAACAATTATGTGAAATATTCCAATCCATGCACTCAGTGATGTTATGGCCCGGACAATGTCAAAAACCTTTATGCTTTGTGACCTTGAACTTTGACTCAAGGTCATGACACTTCCTTGCTTGGGTCCAGGGCAACAATTCTGTGAAATATCCAATCCATGCACTCGGTAATAAGTTATGGCCCGGACAAGGTTTAATTCATTATGTGCATAGTGACCTTGACCGAAGGTCATGACACTTTCTTTGGTCCAGGGCAACAATTCTGTGAAATATTACTTAAATCTACAGAGGGTGTCAAAAGTTATGGCCCAGACAAACTATTTTGCACAGACGGACAACATAATGCGCCCCATCTAAAGACGGGCATATAAAAATTATTATAGATGTCATACCTGTTGGGGCTAGTGATACTTTTAACTAAAAATCAATCTTGGTACCATATGGAAGGCCTGGTCATTTTCATGTATATGTCCAGTATCAAAGCCCAATACCCCTCGGTTCAAAGATTGCATGTTTTCCCATTAAAATCTGACACCTGGGTCATGACAATAGCTCTATGGACTTTTGACCTGGTGAGCTAAAAATGAAATTGCACCTCCATATCATTTTTAAAAATTTAATTGTAGTATCTCTGATACATAATAAACAACAATTTTACAATGTCTGCAAAGCACAAATTCATCTGAGTCAACAAATATGAAATGAAACATACAAAAGCATGTATATTTTCCCTAGAATAAATTAAGAATCACATAATTATAATTTTCATGCCGTATCCATGGCTGCTAAAAACTCGTCATCATCCATCATTTCATCATTAACTGTTGCATTCTGGGAGACTCCCTGGGAACTCTGGGATTGCTGTGACTTTGGTGTGCCCTGACTTGACCGTTGACTTCCTCCTCTCATTGGTGTGTGCATTGGTTTTCCTAGAAAACAAGGATTCTGTGAGCTCACTGAGGATACCCCCGCTCTACGATACATGTAAATATAGCTGCTAACTTGGGAGAATTTGTTCATCTTTAGCTAAGGTTGATACCAACTTAACAGCAAGTTGACAAGCGAAAGGTCAGAATTTAGTAAGCGCAGTATGGGACTCCTAAATGATATCAAGTAGCTGTGATGCTCAGTTTCAGAGAAAAGTACGTCGAAAATATTTGTTTCGAATGGGTGGGATTATTGATTAAGTAGGATAACAGGAAGTTGACAAGCAAAAGGTCTGAATTCGGGAAGCGCGGCATGGGACCCCTAGATGAAGTGATATACCAAATATCAAATGGCTGTGATATGCAGTTTCAGAACAAATTGACACGAAAATATTTGTTTCGAATGGGTGGGATTATTGATTAAGTAGGATAACAGGAAGTTGACAAGCAAAAGGTCTGAATTCGGGAAGCGCGGCATGGGACCCCTAGATGAAGTGATATACCAAATATCAAATGGCTGTGATATGCAGTTTCAGAACAAATTGACACGAAAATATTTGTTTCGAATGGGTGGGATTATTGATTAAGTAGGATAACAGGAAGTTGACAAGCAAAAGGTCTGAATTCGGGAAGCGCGGCATGGGACCCCTAGATGAAGTGATATACCAAATATCAAATGGCTGTGATATGCAGTTTCAGAGCAAATTGACACGAAAATATTTGTTTCGAATGGATGGGATTATTGATTAAGTAGGATAACAGGAAGTTGACAAGCAAAAGGTCTGAATTCGGTAAGCGTGGCATAGGACCCCTAGATGAAGTGACATGCCAAATATCAAGTGGATGTGATATGCAGTTTCAGAGAAAAGTGTGTCAAAAATATTTGTTTCGGACGGAAAGGGGTAAAACAGTATTACCCCCCCCCTCCTTTGGAGCAGGGGTATAATAATCTTAGAATTACATGGTTAACTAGAAGTATACAGTGCAGGTCTATCATCCTACATGAAAGCTATTATTCTACACAAGTCATGACGGGCTTAGAATGTGTGACTGCATTCATATACGGCCTCAACATTTACCCAAATTCATGAAAGCTCTGAAGTGAGTATTATATTCAATGTTCAGAGCTTAGCATGTCATTGTTATCATTATACAGATAACTTGTTAAGCATTAGGCCATACCAATTTATTATCTAGTTGTAATAAACATAAATAATAACATTATCAAAATATAGTGTCCGCTCGCATGTCCAAAATACCCATGTAAATCTTTTTGGACTTTTTATGACAAGCATACAAGAGAACTTGATACATTTGGCTGACAAATGACAAAAGCACTGGCTCTTGAGAAGGTTCTTGACAGTATAATACTATGTTTTTATGTTTTCCTTTCTTTCTATGTATGATACATCAATTAAACACTAATTGAAAAATATGAATCTCATTTGGTTAACAAATGATATCTGATGATTTTAGACCTTTAATAATGTATCGCTCACTTTATAAAATCATAAATCTCCAAAATAAAAAATAATATTTGTAAAATAATATCGCCCTCCCGCTTCACATTTTTTGTTTGAAAATCCGAAGAACTATTTTACAAATTGGTGTGGCCTTACAATCAAAGACATTTTTTTTTAAATTGCTTTTTTTTCCCAAACATGTACCAGGAAAAGCACATTTTAGAATACTTATAAATCATTTTTATTTCATAAGTTTTATAGTATTCTATTGATCATTCCATTTGTTGAAGGGCTAATTTTCACTGTATTTCTGACATGGAATTTCCTATAAATCCAAATCCTCCATGATTAAGAGAAATTTAACTAAAATGAATAGCAACTCTTCAACAAGCTATTAATCTAAAGCCACGGAATTGGGGCTCCTCCAGGGGCTCTCACTAACATTTTCTTTGTCTCACACCACAAAACTCTGTATTCTCACATGTCAAAACTACATCATGGTTCAACCAAAAGACTGCAATTAGAATGAATATACCTGAATTTACACTACTGGTTTAAAAAAAAATAGCCCCCCCCACATTACAACATACCTATGTAAACCTCTGAACCCCAGTAGTGAGCCTCATCTTGAAATGACTCTAACAAATCTGAGCATACCGTACAAAGATGAAATCCTTGATTATGAACCTGTAAACACTACACACATTCAGGAGTATATGACTATATGTACCTTCTTTTTTGCCGTTATGGAAGAGCTGACTCTCATCGAAGTACTGGTTGGGATGGTTGATGTTGACCTCGGGATCCTCTGCTCCTGAGTGTGTGGCATCAAAGTACCACTTACACGCGATCTGGTAGTGCCCCTCCCGTGTGTACTGCATTATCTGTAAACAAACGGTTTACTGGCTATTGGTTCTAAAACCAAGCATTATCTACATGTAAAACACTCATCTCCAGTAATTTCAACACAGTCTGTTATCTCTATCTCCATTTTGACAAATTAACAAAAGTTTTAAAAAGTAGCAAAGAACAAGTGCAACGCCAACGTAGCATTATACACCCATCATAATTATCTCGGAGTAGACAGAATGTAGATATAGAGAAGATAAAGGTCATGTATGGTGATTTAACACATTCTCAAAATATGACATCAAAGGTAGGGAGTGACAAACAGGATAATGGACAAAGCAATACCTGAAATCTGCTGCATTTAATAGCAAGATAAAATACCTATATACGACAATGTACAATAAATATGGCTAGTGACCTTGTCTCAAGGCCATGAGACTTACTCGGGTCTAAGGCAACAATTCAATGAAATATTATTTCAATCCATGAACTCAGTGAAAGGTTATTGCACGGACAATGTTAAAACCACATCTGCATTGTGACCTTGACCTTTGATCAATAACATTATCTCAAGGTCATGACACTTTCTTTGGTCCAGACCAAACAATTTTGTGAAATATAATTAAAATCCATACACTCTGTGAAAAGTTATAGTCCAGACAATGTTAAAACCACTACATGTATGTGCATTGTGACCTTTGATCAGTGACCTTGGTTCAAGGTCATGACACTTCCTTGGGTCCAGGGCAACGATTCCGTGAAATATTGTTCAAATCTACAGAGAGGGTCAGAAGTAGGGCCTGGAAATCTATTTTGACCGCATGCCAGACAACACCTTTTATAACTCTCCACATTGTGATCATCAAAATCTTTCAAAGGGTTTAGGAGGAGTTGTGAAGACAAAGCATTTTGCATAGAAAAACCTAAAGTCCAATGGCCCTAACTCCTTTAAAAAACATCGGACATCCCCTTGAATATGCATATCTCACATGGTGACTATTCTTTGTACAAAGTTTTATCAAAACCCCCTAGGGTTTAGGAGGAGTTGCGAAGACAAAGTGAAGGACAGAAGACAGACAACGGTACATGGTATAGCAAATCTACCTGTTTTATGTGGGCGTATTAAAAAGCTAACACATGAAACGAGGAAAAAACATTACATGTATCTCTAATCTGCTTTCTCACAAGTGTGGTGATTACACATTTAACCGCACAATTTTGCGATATTTTGTGAACTTGCCTTATCAGAGAATTCCTTATTGATTCCTTGGAGTCTGAGTTTCTGAGCCAACAGGTCAGCGTCTGTGTGTCTGAATGGGCAGCCTACAATCAGAAATTAGTAGTGTCATACCACAAGCCTACTGAATCAGAATTAGTAGTGTCATATACACAGCCTGATCAGAAATTAGTCAGTGTCATCACAGCATGCAATCAAATTATATATACACAGCCTGCAATCAGAAATTAGTCATATACACAGCATGACATCAAGAAATTAGTAGTGTCATAACCACAGCTGCAATCAGAATTAGTAGTGTCATAACACAGCCTGCAATCAGAAATTAGTAGTTCATAACACAGCCTGAAATCAGAAATTAGTAGTGGTCATATACACAGCCTGCAATCGAAATTAGTAGTGTATATACACAGCCTGCAATCAGAATTAGTAGTGTCATATACACAGCCTGCAATCAAAATTAGTAGTGTCATAACACAGCCTGCATCAGAATTAGTAGTGTCATAGACACAGCTGCAATCAGAAATTGTAGTGTCATATACACAGCTTGCATCATACAATTAGTATGTTATATAACACAGCCAAACATCACATAATGGCATGACATACACAAAACATCAATGTCTGATATACACGATTTGTAAATGTCACTATCGATGTCTGATACACACGACTTGTAAATGTCACTATCGATGTCTGATACACACGACTTGTAAATATCCACATCAATGCCTGATATACACGACTTGTAAATAGTCAACTGATCAATGCCTGATATAACGCTTGTAAATATCAAATATCATGCTGATATACACGGCTTGTAAATATCACTATCAATGCCTGATATAAGCATCGACTTGGTAAATATCACATGAAATATCAATTGCCTGATATACACGACTTGTAAATATCAACTCATCAAATGGCCTGATATAACACGATCTGTAAATATTCACTATCTAAGTGTCCCCTGGATAGTTCAACAGGAAAGAACTTGAGTAAAGTAATCGCAGCAAGAGTTATGTAGGTAGTCCACATTGAGACGACAAACGGTTTGGCTGATAAGGTATTGTGTTGCATGGCGACACAACTGAATGTGACAATTGAATTTGTTTGATGTAATACGAGACTTTTCAGTGGCTGATTCCAGCCCACCCACTTTCTTTCGCCAATTTGAGTTGTACAGTCTGAATTCTGACAATCTCCCCTGTAAAAACACTTTTATATCATCGCACATACATATTTATGAAGCTTTGCGAAATATCATATATTATTTCACTTGTTTTAACCAGAATCATTTTAAATCAGTGTTTACAAATAACCCACTCTGCCATTTCTGTTCTCACGAATCAAGCAACAAAGCACTCGTCCAGTTCAGAGGTAAGATATCATGGGCCTCTGTGAATTTTGTTACTCCAGTACTGTGTCTTGAATTAAAGAAAAACAAAAATATCAAATACCTCTTGGTAGCTATTCATTTTTTACGCTCTTTCAGACCTAATTTTGTGGTAACAGTTGCAATTGCGTCAAGACATAGTTCCCTTGATGCACGCGGAGTTCTAAAGACACATAACACAAGTGCATATGTTGACTACTTCTGTAGAAGGAAATTTGGGCAGACTGAAACATATGGACCAATAACAGTTTCTAATGTATTTCGCAATTGTAATTCAAACATTCAATTATGTCGTCACCCAACACAATACATATCGACCAAAGTGTTCTAATTCAGGGGGGATTTGCGGTAAAGTTGTGCTGCACAACATACTGTGGAATCATCATTGTTCGTGGGGGACCAATGTTCGTGGATTTTGTGGGTCACCCTTACCCACAAATTTACGTCCACAAGAACATGTTTTATTTTCCTTTTGATCTTTATAAATATTATGCCGATCGCATTATTTATCAATTACCCATGAAATTACGTCTCCATGAACCAGCAAAATTTTGGCTACCCACGAACATTGGCCCCCATGAATTAAAAGGATTCCACAGTATTATATTTTGTAGTGTTATATGCATGATCACACCAGTGTGTTATGCAAGCACAGGGTTCGACACTCGTCAGAATTTTGACTCGCCATTCGGGCAACCAAAATAATGATCTTAGGTTGCCCGAACGGATTTCAGGTTGCCCAAACAAAAATATGAAACAAACAGAACTTCAAATGTATTTTTTCTAAATCTATTGCACTTCTTTTTCAGTTTCAAATAGGAAATCTATTTACATTATTTCCATTTGTATTCTTATTTCAAATAAATAGAAATTATTCTGACAATCCTAACTCGTCACCAGGTCATCATTTGGGCGAGCTGTGTTAACAAGCAGGTCGTCAAAATTTCCATCAGGGTGGAAATGGCGAAGTGACTAGTGCGAATGTCGAACCCTGCAAGCACAGATTTCATGGAATAAAGATCACAAATTCATTGGTCTCCCACACGCAATTCATGGTGTGCTAAAAAAAGTTCTAGAAGCACCACTATGCAAACACAGGTTTAGTACCACTGCAAACACGTTAAAAAGCACTATAATAGCACTACACATACATTTACTTTTAGTACCACTCTGCAAGCAGTAATTCAGTAATGTACTACCTACACATTTAGTAGTGTAACGTGTAGCGGTCACCCATCCAGGTGCTGACCACACTTGCCGTAGCTTAACTTGTGTAATCAAGACAGGAACTCTACCACATCACCAGAAAAGCTAGCTCACTATTATACTGTTCGCTTCACTTCCCCCCGCTCAGGGAAGCTTCATCCTGAATCTTGGCATGGGTTCTCTCTGAATGTTTGGCGCCTGTTCAGCAACAGCACCTGCCATTTCCGACGACATCCACCGTCGTCCCCGGACGAAACCATGTCCGTACATGGACACTTAGGTCCCAGAGCTCCAAAGAGACTCTACCTGACACAGGTCTCCCGCCAAACACCAGAGTCACTATGCTGCCACCAATTTGTAACGTGTAGCGGTCACCCATCCAGGTGATGACCACACTCGCCGTTGCTTAACTTGCGTGATCAAGAGCAAGACTCTACCACATCGCTAGGAAAGCTTTTACGAAGGGTTTGTAGTGTACGAATACTAGATCAACTTTTTTTCTATAGGGTTTCTAATATATGCTACCCTCTTCCCAAATCCTAGGCCCAACATAGAATCTGACACAAGTTGTTCTCCACCCAGAAATATGACCAGAGCCATATTTAATTAAGTTGACCAATCATTTTAAAGATGGTTTTATTCGTGATCCACATTTAGAATGTTTATAGGGTGTACCCATATCTGAGCAACTAGGACTAGAAACTTACCTTTCGATCACTGAGATGACACTAAAATTTCCAGCAGCCATGATAACTCATGACTTCAACAATTCTGATATTTAAACAGCAAAATTGGCCAAAGGTTTGTGAGGGAAGTAACATGTCAGAAACTCTTGACTATCAGACCAATATATATAGCAATATTGTGTTTGTTACCATGGTTATCCCCTGGCCCCGGGGCGTTAGACATGATGATCTTGTTGCAGCTGTAGGGGGTGTAATCAGCTCGCTTTCCTTCTTTACCATAGTTATGTCTAATGTTGTATGAATATTGTTTGTCAAACTGAAAGCAAGATACAATCATGAAAAATTTAACATCAGCCCGAAGCCCAGCATAATTTTCATTAAAAATCAAATGCCAGTCTTACTCTGAAGCATTAAAATATATATATTTCTTTATAGCCCTGCTTCCCTTCCCTTTCTCCTTGCTTCCTTAATTATTACATTGTAGCTTTTACTTTTTGTTTGTTTTTGCCGAATATAATACACATTTTTTCCCTTAAGAAATTTTTGGTGTCTGAGAAAGGGGTGCATATTATAATACCACAATGGGTTATGACCACTTTTTTTTCCCAGGTGAAAATCGGCGGTAAAGTAATGTTTCACTCGGAGAATTATCGGAGGCTTTTTCATACTAATTCAGCTGCTGCTTCATAAAAACCAAACCTTTTCTCCATCCATGATTTTGGAGAACTCCATTCTCCAGAACCTGAGGGCCTCCTCTAGGGACAGGCCGATCCCCTTCAGGAAGAGGCCGTACTGCATCCTCCCCCCGTGCTTCAGGTGGTGGTCCCTCTTCATGGCCTGGTGGAGGTTCTGCATGCAAGGAGGGAAAGACTGCTTTGACAGCTGAAATACAAGATACAAATTGTATATTGCATCATATTCATATGAATGGAAAGCATACTTTAATACTGAACACAATCAGTGAGCTTTCATTACTTGCATCAACAAGAGCAACTCCAATGTAGCAATATACACCTGTCATAATCATTTCAAAGACAGAATGTAGATCTATATAGAAAAGGCACTTAGGTAATGTGATACCTGAAATCTGCTACAATAGCAAGATAAGTCTCAAGGTCATGACTCGCCCTTGGGTCCAGGCCAACAATTCTGTGAAATATTATTCAAATCCATGCGGTCGGTGAAAAGTTATGACCCGGACAATGTTAAAACCACTACCAGTATGTGGATTGTAAAACTGACCTTTAACCAGTGACCTTGGCTCAAGGTCATGAAACTTCCACGGATTTAGGGCAACAATTCTGTGAAATATTGTTCAAATCTACAGACCGTCAGAAGTTATGGCCGAGATAAACAATTTGAGACATGCCAGACAACATTGCCATAACATATACTCCCTGTCTGAAGACAAGTTTATAATTACATTTATAGCTCCCACTCCCATCCCTTCATAATTTAATCGTAAATTTCCTTGTTAATTTTCACTACCTAATACCTTGAAACACAACCGTCACAAACTTCAGTGAAGAGTCTTGAGTACAGGACAAGAGACTTTGATAATCTCACCATGTTAATCATCTCTGCTCTGTTAAAGTAGCATAATCTGTATCTTTACGAAAAATTCTTTCAGATTTTTTTTCCTATTTATACATCTAATAAAGTTATGCTTTTACTGCTCCTCTCGTACGTAATGATACAACAATAAAAGCAAAAAACCCGAGATACCAGAAAGCCAACAAAGCACTTGTTCTCTATACTAATGTTGATCCCTGATTATATACACCACACCTCTTATTCAAACAAAAAACAACCAAACCAGTCCCCAGAGATGTAGCCACATGGCCACCCAAATAAAGTACCTGCTTTAATCCTAATTAGATATTTGCAGAATGTATATATCACATAGGAACCTTATTTCTCTTTCGGTGAGAACAAAATAGTACCCTACCGTAATTAATACAACATATAATTGATAGGTATGATGTGATCACCTAATAAATATTGATTTCTTTTGCATTTACAGTTCAGAAATAACGCTCCAAAATATAAGACTTATTACTACAAAAGTTTTCACCCAAAACTAAGCACCGTGATTTTGAATGTCTACTTCCATATAAGGAGATGACTCGGTCACTATTGACCGTTTTTCCTTTTTCCATTTAAGGGGAGAACCGAATACAGTTTCATTTACTAGAAAAAACTGTAATAGAGATGCTATTTCATTTTTTAGAACCATAACCAATCTAGATCTTGCTCAGATTAAACCACAAATTTTGAAGAAAATTAATCAAAATTATCCACCTGTCATTACAAGATTATTCCTCAAAGGGACCAAATGGTGCGTCAAAAATAAATAGAGAATATTAGATTTACGTAACGATCACTATGGGAAAAATCACATTTTCTGTACATCTTTAAAACAAGAAAATAATGGAAAAACCACTGATAAAATAGAAGATTTCGCTACCTTCACACCTCTAACCATAAAACACAATCACATGTCTAAGAAGTAAACATTTCTTGAAAGTACAATGAAATCCGAGAATTTGACCGCTCACCCTCGACAGAGGGGCATTTCAAAACTATGAAAACTTATGTACCGAAATATAGCAGCTTTCTACTCTCGCTACGATATATTTCATCAGAAGGGTCCATTGACGACAACAAAACCTACTAAGCTTCCAATATTCCAATCTCCCTTCCGTCCTACTGTTATTGTTATTAATGGATTCCAACACTGTGGCCAATATATATTACAAGAGTTAAAAAAAAGATTAACAAATAAAATTTTCCATAGCCATTTTATGTCATAGGGTGTCTCAAAATGTTAAAATTTACATAAAAAAATCAATAGATGTGTGTTGGGTACACACACAAGCCCCTGGGAAAAAACACTTACATATGTTCTATAATCATTCATACAACTAATTGCAACATGAATTAAAATCGATCAATTAAATTTTATAGTTAGAGGTTAGATCTTCAAATGAAACACTCTATGGGACATGTGCGCAGAAAATCACCTCCCATATTATCATAACTCTTTCAAGCAACATAGTGAGAGAAAAGTCCTTAGAAAAAACACTGGGACACCTCATAATATTTGCCTAGCCTAAACGTTACTCACACACAAAATTAATGCACTAAAAATGACATGAAACCATTTTCTTGAATAAGTGTTGGCTATGCAATTTACAATTGATCGCTCTTAGTATGTATAGACGGACTTGAAAATCTTCGCCACCAACAATAAGGCCCTAGATCTTTCTATTGATTCACGATTAGAATTCCCTTAGCCACCCACCCAAGCAAACGTATAACTACAAAGACTGTTAGTTACTAAGTCTATAAGTTCATATAATTTCTAAAATGTTCATTGGCATGACATTGCATAAATGATACAAACGTCCCCGACAAAAAAAACATTAACAGATAAAGAAATTTTATGTCTTGTAAGGGTGGTGTATTCTAAAGACATAAATTGCACAAAGTTATTTCAAGTAGATTGTTGGGCCAACCCAAAGGTAACCCCATTACAACAAACAAGTCCCTGTTGAAGAATACACGATGTTCGTTAATCATTCAATACAGACACAAATACCTATGCACCACAATCGCAATAAAAAATACAAATTCACTTTTATCTTCTAGCGGTTGTATTACAAACCCATCAAAACACTATCCGTGCATACCATCAGTAATTTGGGAAACAGGCAACACATATGAACTATTAACACATAAAAAAGCACCCGAGTATGGGATTGGACACAACACTTCTCTGAGTCAAATACTTAATATCAAATTGATAGCATAAAATACTAGTACTAATAAACCTAAATCAATACAAGATGCATCTTTCATTTATATATTTCGGAATGTGTCTTAAAATATAAAATATGCAGAAACAATCTATGGATTATAATTTTGTTGCCGCTATATCACATAACAAAAGACCCAAGGAAATTACATTCACATTTAGAATATCTTGATTCCATACTTATTTACATAATAGGTTAGCATGGGCAC
>CAJDSM010024961.1:13343-28592 GCA_903981925.1 Ostrea lurida | reverse complement strand
CGATGTTACCTTCGCCTATTTGTATGAGACCTTGAATTCTATCAAAATAAATCTAAGATATTTTAACAATTTTACCCATTGTCTCTAATTGACAAGGACCCCAAACAA
Organism: Ostrea lurida; assembly: GCA_903981925.1. Lineage (NCBI taxonomy): Eukaryota > Metazoa > Mollusca > Bivalvia > Ostreida > Ostreidae > Ostrea > Ostrea lurida. Next base: position 28,484 of record CAJDSM010024961.1, on the reverse strand, counting down.
TAGACCTTGTAAATTCAATTACACAAAATTATGTAATCATATCAATCATTACATCATCAGATCGCATGATTGTAGCTCGACTGTGTTGCAATCCTGGACTACCACCACAACAAGATTGCGTGATTATCATCAAAAGACATGCACGCGCTTGTTTCAAAGCGTGTTCTGCACAAAATGTGTACTCAAAGTCTCAAAGCATTGTTCAAGGACACACAAACAGACGGATGAAAACCAATTTGATCTCTAACGTCGTGAAGGGATTATAGGCCATTCTAATAGTGCTACTACAGTTACTCTAAGGCATTGGGAGACAATTATTGATACCACCTTTTTATAGAAACTGACACTAATCATATAGAGACTACATTGTTCCAGACAAAAACTAATATTATCTTGTACTACGCATTTAGCCATATATAGTAGAAAATATTACTTTGTTAAGAACATGCATAATAATTATGATTTTTATACAGAATATATTGCCTTGTTTCAGACAATTTACATATCTACGTCATAGGGCACAATGTAATATGAAACGTTGAGCTCTTATAATGCTGTGTGATCTTGTGTAAGGTTGATTGATTGATTATTTATTGTTTTACGTCCCACCGAGAATATTTCACTCATATGGAGACGTCACCATTACCGGTGAAGGGCTACAAAATTTAGGCCTATGCCCGGCACTCAGGGCCTTTGAGCAGGGAGGGATCTTTATCGTCACACCTGCTGTGACACGGGGCCTCGGTTTTTGCGGTCTCATCCGAATGACCGCCCCATTCAGTCGCCTCTTACAACACGCAAGGGGATGCTGAGGACTTATTCTAACCCGGATCCCCGCGGGTTCTTATGTAAGGTTGAGATAGTGGAGGCCTATAACGATTTTAACCAATATTTTACCCAAACATAGCTCTAGTCAGGGTTTCTGTCTCGTCTGACCATTTTGCAATCCAATTCCGTAATCGTCAATACATAGGACATAATAGGATTTAAAATCAGAACCCACTTTGAGGAAACAATACCCCCTCCCTGGAAAGATCCCCTACCCACCCACCCCAGTCGCGAAGCCTTTTCGTGGCTTATGGACCATTACATGCTGCATCATGTCCGCGCATATCACCAGTTTGAATTTCCAAAATAATTAGTTTACATCGTCATGAATAATATATGAAACACGGAATCTCTGAACATTAAACAGAAATCGCATTTAGCGGCAGTGGATAAGGGGTAAATTGAATAAACTTGTATGGGAGTCTAAGCTTATTGATTCAGCACAATCCGAGCGTTCCCCACAACCAGCCGAGATCCTCCGCCGAGGGGGAAATTTATCAACACAAAGCAAGGAAAACTCTCTCCCTCGTGATCACATAAATGTTGGTTAAGGCATTTTTGAGCGAAACGAAAGGCTCATTCGATTCTAAATGTTGATTAAGTTTAAAGTCTCTATTCGAAAAATTTCTTGAATGTTTCTGGATAATACGGAAAAAGACTTGCTTCCGTTCTCTGTTTTAACAGTATTCTTATTTCATGGCATTTCAGCCATTTGTAGTTATACAAAGACTCACAATATAGAATGTGGATTAATGTGAAAATTACTGCGTCATTAAACCAAATGAGCGAAGGATATTTTGACACTCTGAAACTAAGACTGCAAGAAAATCGGTTATTTTACATGAATTAACTTAAAGGATGGTTACTATATCATCAATACTGATTATAGGAAAATCAAAGGGAAAAAAATTGTCAAAATTCAATTTTCTCATAGTTATATGTTACAAAAGACAATGACTCAATGGCAGTTAACTTTTTTTCACAAACTTATTCAATATTCTCCTAGGCACGTATAACACTCGTGTGATATAATACAATACCCACAATGCAGTACCTTCTTGATGTGTACGTCACAAGTGGCAACTTATCCACGTGATGCAAATCAACACCCATGTGATACTTTATTATGGGCATGTTACTCGTGTTGGAATATAATAATGACGATTCGGGCTCAATTTGAAGGAAAGCTAGGCTACCTAGAAAAACAAAATATTGGGCCATATTCACTGGAAAAAAATCTACTTTGCCAGAAGATTCCTAGCGTTTTAGAGTCTTTGTATTATGTTTATACGTTAACCAATGTTTTGTCAGTCATTAGTCAATGTTGTTTCAATGTATTCCATGGATATAGTAGCCCGATCCTTTATTTTCATTAGTAAAACTTTTTTCGTTGGAACTTGTCGTCCCTGGGATTTATCTATATTTTATTCGTGTCATCAGTCAAATTAGTACTCCTTGAATACATATAGTACAACGCAATAAAAACTAAAGCTGAAAACAGTGTACGAAAGTATGGTGTTATGTCCGTAAAAAGGACGAATTGTTGCGCATGCAATCACCATAAAAGACGTAGTTCTAAATTTTATGTCGTCATGCAATTTAACAGGAACGCCGAATTCCGGAGTCACCTGACAGTTGGGCCGCGCTGTAACAGGGCCGCACTTTCCGTACAAACTAAAATTAAGTCCATCGTAGCGAATGAAGCTCAACAGTTGTCTGATGATGTTGCCACGGATATCAATAACGCAAAATAAAGACTAGATCTAATAGAAATATATACGACAATCTTGCATAAAACGACCAGATCTAGTAGAAATAAATATAATCTAGACTCATTCGTTCGTTTACATTGTTTGAATTAACAAAACAAAAATGATATGCATACACAAAACGCTCCATAATATTTTATAGAAAAACCCACAGTGAACTGATATTTTTCTAAAAACCTGTACGATTTTAACACACATTGTGTACAACCTAATATATTGCTATTAATTAAATGCATAGATTATATTACAATTCTACTCTCTTAACTCATCGGCAGACTGTGATTTTCAGAGAGATGAATAAAAACTCCAATCAATAGGGATAATTCAATTACGGAGACGTGATTTCACACGAGATAGCCAATTTAATGAGACTCGTCAAAACTGTACTCACCACAGTATAAGTCCCCGGATGTCCGATGTCACTGATATAAATCACGCAGGTTCCTTCTCTCACATTACCTTAATAACGGGCTACAACGTACATTGTGTTATCATTAAGGCTGTGGACTGAGCGCGCCTTCTGATTAGCAGTGAACGGCGGATTATTTACCAATAACAATCGAACGCGTCGCAAGCCAATGCTGGGCCTTGTGAGGGAAAGTACCGCGTATTCACAGGTTTCAACAATATCGCTCAAAAATCAATTTAGTATACTATTGGTAAAAATCAATTAGCTTTTAATTGTAGTTTATAGGAGCTTAAGTCATTTAGTGAAAACATCAGGGATGACAAACGAATTACGATTCCATGAGGAAGTGATACCGCTTAAAAATATAGCACTGCGAACGCATCTTGTAACGGAAGCTGACGCATGGACATACGTTTGGTGATAAAATCGTTTTTGTATACTGAAAATAAGTAAATCGATGGGCACTTCGTCATACTTAATTGTAACTCATATCTCTACCCGATATACTCCGTTTGTCTTATTGCTAGTTCGTTGTCCTTATAAATTAATAACTTGATGACGTTAGAAATCCTTTTGTTTCTAATATTCTATTTCTGGGTGTCGTAAAAAAGTCATAGACTGATTGAGAGGTGTATAAAGGATTATATTTAAAACATACCGACGGACAGACCCTCAGAGAATAGTAGAGGGGATTATTTGATGCATGTTGAGTGGCTTCGCAGTGTAGCTACAGATCAATTATAAATGCAAGAACTCGCACAAAAAGAGCTAGGTTTTTATACTAGGTGTCTATTGGGTTTTAGTCACATGTTTTTTACGTGTCGGGTGTGTTTAGATAAAATACTGAATACGTTTCGTAATTATATTAATGTAAGACAACAAAAAGTGTACAGAATTTCACAACAAAGATGCAATACAATACCCATACAAGATACAAAATATAAAACGTATTTTGGTTTTTTTATCCATTCACATACTTTAATCGGTCAATATCTGTTTAATCGGTCATTATCTGTTTAATCGGTCATTATCTGTTTACTTTAAAGTTTTTGCTACCAACGCATTTAGTAGCAATCCGATATCTTGTTTTTCGACAAATGAAAATAGTGCCCACAGCTCGCCCTAAAAATTTATTATATACCATCCTCTCTATACCTATTAAGTTTCCTCTACCTTTCGTCTCCTCTGCTATGTTCTTTGCATTTAAGAAGTTATCTAAATAAACACAAAGTCATATTGTGTTGAAAATAGCATTTATCACCACAACTTGACTGTTTCCGGGTTCATAACACCGGGTTTCGGAAAAACGATATGAACTCGTAAGCTGAGGTTCATAAGAATGCAAAATTAGGTAGGTCAATCACGGGGTCAATCAATAGAAAACTGCACATCAGCCTTCGAAACTGTAAACTTTGACGGTAACAAGACATTGTTTTGTCACCGAGGTTATTCCAAGGGCATTTTGTGTCTTTTATAAAAGTGAAAATAAGTGTAACAGAAATTTCCAGCTTCTTCAAACCGTGACGTTGCAGACAGACGTCACAATCGAATTGACGAAGTCAAAACAATAACAGCGAAAAATTCGGGTTGTGAAATAGAAAGTAAATCAAAATATGCCTTTAATGATCGTTGTGTGGATAAATAGAATCTTAAACTCGTGCTTATGGCATATGAAATTTATGAAATTCGTTACGAGATTTAAAATATTTCCCTCGCCAAGGCTCGGGAAATATTAAATCCGGTAACTCATTTCATAAATTTCATATGCCATAAACACTCATTCAAGATCCTCTATTTATTACAAATGCCCCAAAATCATCATATCCTATCTTCGGCTCAAACACCTAGGATATGACTGCTCCTTTGCCAAACGTTCGGCATTTAATGCGCTAAGCATAGACCTGTACAGCTAGTGGCGTCCCATTAGGAATTTTGATGCAAATAAGAGGTTATATGATATAACAAGAAAATATAGAATACAAATGAGAAATTAAAAGGAAAAATATATAGAATTCGGAAAATTATATCATACAAATGAAACATTATACAAGAAAAAAGAAAAGATCAAATATTGCAAACGTTTGACATGCCATAAGCTTTTTAACCCAGATTCTGATACGTATTTGTGACCACAATGCTTCTGTTCAACATTTACATGTACATATTTTGGGATTGTGAATCAAGCTCTTTGATTAAAAATGTGGCATAATGCCCCATCTTTTCAAAGAAATCTGAGATATAATCATCATACAGTAACATTTTCATAGATATCCCGCACTCTTCAGATTGCAACTTTTTATAGATATCAGTACTTTCCAGATTGTAACTTTTTACAGATATCGGTACTTTCCAGATAGTAACATTTTTTAGATATCGGTACTTTCCAGATTGTAACTTTTTATAGATATCGATACTTTCCAGATTGTAACTTTTTACAGATATCGGTATTTTTCAGATTGTAACTTTTTACAGATATCGATACTTTTCAGACAGTAACTTTTATAAATATCGGTACTTTCCAGATTGCAACTTTTTATAAAATATCGGTACTTTCCAGATTGCAACTTTTTATAAAATCGGTACTTTCCAGATTGCAACTTTTAGAATAAATATCGGCAACTTCAGACTGACTTTTGCGTAGATATTGCACCCTTCAGACTGAATATTTTAGAGATATCAACACTTCAGACTAATTTCTTTCATATATATATCGAAATACTTCCGGTTGATTTATTTTTTAATATCGCATTCTTCAGACTGACAGGAATTGTTTGTGGCTTTAAGGTTCTTCTACATGATCCAGCCCAGTTTCCAACCCGTTGAATCATTATCATTCTGCACGTTGAGTCATTATCATTTGTTTTATAACTTTTGTTAAATGTTGAATATGCTTGCTGTATTAAATCATTCAATTTTTAGCTTATAAAAAAACCGTGTCCTGATTGCTTTTAAATAGACATTTTTACTTATTAGGTTTGTTACTGACTGTCCACAGAAATATGTCGGGTTGTTCAATTTCATAGAAGGTGAGGCGAAGCCGAGCCTTCTATGGACTTGAACAACCGACATATTTCTGTAGACAGTCAGTAACAAACCTAATTTAAGTGTTTTTGTTTTGTCGAGGACCAAACATGGACAGCACAGTCTGACGAAAAATTAGTTTCAATACTAAAAAAGACGTAAGTCCGCCATGTTTGCCATCTATTTTGCTACTCACCCTCTAAAGAAATTTAGACGGCAGTCACGTGACGCGTTTCCACCAATGGCAGAACGACATTCTAGTCCGAGGCAAAACAATGCAATTAATTAGTTCTATACGAAGATGACCGATCAATATATAATGAGTAGTAGACCTTAGAGGCTGATTTCGGTGTTTACATGATTCAGTAATTTAAATGAAACAATTAATGATATTCTTATAGTCAATACTATTACTTATTAGGTATATTACTAACTGTCTACGGAAATATGTCGGGTTGTTCAATTTCCATAGAAGGCGAGGCGAAGCCATGTTGTCATCTATATTTTGCTACTCCCCGAAAAGAAATTTACACGGCATTCACGTTTCAACCAATGACAAAGCGACATCTAATCCGAGGTCAAACAAAATTAATTACCTACCCTATGAGTCCAATACAACCTCACCTTCCGGATTCGGTGCATACTGTTTCCTCAAACATGTCGATAGTAGTATAATATAATATAAATTGTTTGTCTTTGGTTTATTGTGACAGACGGTTGAATTCTAATCCTTTATCATGAAGAAAATCACATCAAAATAATCCACAGCTTTCCAGAAGAACAGATCGGGTATTTAAGTGTTTTTTAGACACAAACAATATTTGAAATATATGTAATTTTTTTAAAACCAATGATGGTGGGTATACAATCTTGTTTTCCTGTATGAAACAGCAAATCAAGAATACTAAAGTCAATAGTGCAATTAGAAAAAGATGTTTAATTACTTTTACTGAATAAACAAGATTGATACGCCCACCTTTGATATTCAAAGTTGAAAACACACGCATTGTCTTCATGTCTTATTGCATCTAAAAGAAATTTCCTACTTCCAGGATATGTTATCGTTGTGTTGATAAGTTTTCCTTGCTTAGAATCTACAGTTCGAATTGAGCCGATTGACAAACGTTTTTCTGTGACTTGTTCTATGGTATGTACATGCTGCGGACGATTGGAAGTTGATGTAAATAATACAGAAATATAATAAACAATTCTGCTCAAGAACCTTAATAAAGCATTTAAGCCATTCAAATATAACCCTCATTTTCACTTCTAGAACGTCATTTGGAACTATGCAAGATAAGTATCATTTTATTTTACTATTTAGAAAACGTGGTAAAAAATTATCATTTAATTTTATTTCACGTGATCACCTAGCGCCGATCTCATTGGTTAAAACACCTTTTAAGAATTGGGGTGATTTTCGATCACGTACCTGAACAAGTAAAGTCTAATGGACATTGTTTTGCTGTTGTATATAAATTAAATGATAAGAAATAAATCTTATATTTTTTCGGGTGATATGCAGGTTATCACCGAGATTTTAGACGGTAAAACTTTTCATCAATGCGCCTCGCGCATTGATGAGTTTTACCGTCTAAAATTCGGTGATACCTGCATCACCCGAAAAAATATAAGATTCATTTCTTATCTTCTTTGAACAGGTACACGACATAATTTTACATGAAACGGTCACCAAACAGCTGGCCTTCGGATTTTATGGCAAATTTTGAGATATAGCATTTTAATCCATATAGCAAACTAAATATTTACAACCACTGAAAGGAAAGGTCTTTGGAATGTAAATATTCCAAACCGAATTGTGATGATATATGTAAATTCAATACATTAATACACGCGAGTTATTTATGATTTGTGGACCACACACTAGAAAAGCATAGTTACAAAGCATTTCTATCACCCTCTATACAACCTGACGATAAATGATATAGTAATCGATTGGTTCGCCTGGCGATATTGTCTTTTTACCTGTATCAATGTACAGGTAGAGCATACAGGTTACAGATATATCAGTCGACAAATGTAACCTTATACATCGTCACTATTTTAGAAACGGAAGTACGCCATTGTGGCAAAAATAAAATCAGATTATATATTCTTAGTCTTCTCAACGCCATGCTCCGTTATTAAGAAAAACTGGCGGACAATCGGTGGTCTCGTTTGTCGGGATTTTACATTAAAATTGCAATTATTTTGCAACATTAAGAAAAAATTTGAAGATTTCAACACACAACTGTCTTGACAATTTTGCTTGTATTCTACGCCCTTAAGCTGAAGATGGGAAAGAAGTCGCCTCTCTATTTTCTGTTTAAGTTCCCTATCCACGCCTCTCTATTTTCTGTTTCAGTTCCCTATCCACGCCTCTCTATTTTCTGTTTCAGTTCCTTATCCACGCCTCTCTATTTTCTGTTTCAGTTCCCTATCCACCCTCTCTATTTTCCGTTTCAGCTCCCTATCCACGCCTCTTTATTCCTATCCACGCCTTCTCTATTTCTCGTTTCAGTTCCCTATTTACTTGACTTCCAGATACCATGGTGCAAACAAACTTGGACAACCAAATGAAATGTCACTTTCTTTGAAAAAGAGCGATGATAATGAATTTTAAAAATCCGTTATTTCAAATCTGTTTGTGATAGTATACCACTGGAGAGGAAATGTGAAAATCAAAGGCATCCTTCTCACAATCTTAGATCCATTCTAATCATATTCATCCAAGGCCGCGGGTTTTAACAAATTCGTCTAATGAATATGCACCCGTTTTCATGTAAAGTTAGGTTTTGCATAAGGTCAAAGTTCATCAAATTCATGTACATACATTACTGATATCTAACTATCTCACGCTGCTTCCAAACTTTAATTACGATTTTCAAAAACCAATAATTCAATGCTTATATTTACATTCTGTTTATTAAAGCATTACAATACGATATCCTCAATTTATATGATGTAGCAGCCATTATCGCCTCCGCCAAGGAGATTATGAAATCTTTCTATTTATGACTTTATTTGTTTGTGATCTGTTTGTCTATTAGCGACTTCATGCAAAAACTAATGGTCAGATCGCTTCTACTAGAAATTGTTCACAGATGTACCTTGATCTAAGGAAGTCTCCATTAAATTTAGCACCGGTGGCGTCCAGATTCCATTCAATTTTGGCACGGTGGCGATCCGGATTCCTTATAATTTTGCCACGGTGGCGATCCGGATTCCATTAAATTTTTGCACGGTGGCGATCCGGATTCAGATCCACATCCGGATCCGGAAAACTTTAATGTTACCCGAGAATGTAACATTGGCGGAAGTCAGAACTTGTGTTTGGTAATTGTGGTATTGTGATGTCACAAGACAGTCATAGTCCTATGATAACTAGAAAGAAATAGGGTTTACCATGTTGGAAAATATAAATTTTTCAATCAATGTTGGTCTGGTGAAAAAAAAAATCATTCAATTTCTAACATTTACAATGATTTGCAGCTTTAAGTCCTTAAGAAGCTGCAATCGGTAGCCATCCACGAATATGAAAACAATGCGCGTATGAATTTATAAATATAGTACGTCTATTTAAAAGGTAGACTGGTTCCCTTTAGTCAGGGAGCCAGGGACCAGGCTATTTCAAAGAATGGGAAGTCTGACAAAACATGATAGCATCTTGTAATTATAAAAAAAATTATTTTTGAAAATGCAAGAGGATATGAACGGCATCGCTTCACGCCGGCGAACTTTTATGAGCGCAAACACGTGTCTTTGGCGGGAATGGGGAAATCATGCAGTGAAAAAATTGTCATAACACTAAACTCAATGCAACAAAACATTCCACCAGAATCCTGATCAGACTCAAAGATATTTCGTTAAAAAAACAGTGAGGATTTACCTAAACAGAAGAATTAGCCGTGTATACGGTGTTCTTAATTATACGTTTTGTTTAGAGATACAGCGGAATGAATTTCTACATCTAGAAAAGTCAATAAAGCTACGGCGATGTCAGCTACATTCCATGAAAGAGGAAAATGTATACCACCCCCACTGCAAGATATCTCAGCTTCGACTCTATCAAATATCATTTTTAATGGTTAGATTAAAGTTTATATCTAGTAGTAATACCGATCAATATTTAAACATTGTCTTACCACTAGTTATTGATATAGGTGATCATCTGACCCGCTTTAGATAACTACCAGGGATCGATGTAGATTTACCCTATAGAAATATACACCTGACTGGAATCTAACCATCGCTTTAGATAACAACCTAGGGATCGATGTAAGATGTATCCTATAGAAAATATGTACTGACTGGTATCTAACCACGCTTAGATAACTACCAGGGTCGATGTAGATTTACCCCTATAGAAATATACTACCTGATTGGGATCTAACCACGCTTTGATAACTAACCAGGGATCATGTAGATTTACCCTATAGAAATATGTACATATACCTGACTGGTATCAAACCACGTTTTAACTATTACGGGGTCGATGTAGAATTATCCAATAATATGACTGAATATTCTAAAACACGCTTTAGTTACTATATCCTAAATACGCCTTATAACAACCTGAGATTGATGACCGTTAATAGCCAATTTACATACCTACGTAAATACCATTAACAGGTTGAGCTTCCATTATCTACAAAAGGTGAGCATTTGTTGTTGCTCGCCGTCGTCGTTAATTCACCAAGTTTATTTAAAACACAACCTCTACTTATGTTCTAATTCATCTCATTTCACGCTTTGCTTATAAACTGTGCAGCGTCACATGTATTTTTGGACATTTTCTCGGATATACAATGTATCTCAATCAGAATTGCTGTGGATTTTACGTTCCCTTTCTCTGCAGAATTGAAAACAAACCTATATGAAACATACTTTCAAGGGAACACACATACTGGATAATGTACTTGAATCGACCGCTAATGTCAAGGTCGACACCTAAAAAAGGAGATGATTCTACAAGATAATTTTGATGCAAAGCATTAAATGAGGTATCCCTCTAACAGGAAACCGAGCAGGGGAGAGTCAACATTTCACTCATGGTGAGTAAAGTGGAACACCGTCTGGTTGCACGAAACTAGTGAGACGCGAAATCAAAAGGGGGTACCATTTAGAGGTGAAGGTCCCAATCGTATTCCCCGTAATATTTGCTATTACGTACCTTCATCTTAAACGCGGAAACTAAACCCAGGCTAATCCCATGTCACCTCAAAACATGAACTAAATAAACCAGTGAACTGGACTGCGTTCAAGATTGTAGCGGCCCACTAGGCTAGAAATCTAGGTACATTACATGTATATCTTGAACGCACTATGTGAATTACGCTTGTTATCCCTATGTAGGCTAGCCCTAGCATACGATTCACAGTCGTGGCGCTACCGAGCACTACCCTGAAACGCAGCCCAGAAACTTTAAACATCAAAGAAACATGCAAGTTGCATGAAAGAAACAATACCGCTGTCGTTTTTCGTAAAATGGCGCGTTTCTAGTGACGGTGTTGGTGATAAAACCCTACGTGTTGGACCAATAAACGTTCATCGACACCGGCCATAAATTATCGTTCCCTTTCGGGTCGGAGCCAAATGGCTTATGAAAAGCCAAATTTTCCCTCTTTATACACAAATTAAGATTTTCTAGTGTGATACAGCAATATTTAAGTTTTCATACAAATTAATGGGTTTGGCCCATCTGAGTATTTGCAGTCGATTGCAATTGCTAACAATAATAACAAATGTCAAAGCTACAGGACAAGCAAATTCAAAGACCTAACGTAGGGAAGAACCGGGAGATGCGGACCAAGGAGTAACTTATGCAAAAATTTTATACGTGCAATTTCGCCGGCTCGCTTTGTACTGTTCTGGGAGAAAAATATTGTACAGAACAAAGAAATACGCCATTATACAACACCCTGAAATTTACGGCACGGAAAATCTGTGCACGTTTTATAAAAAGTTTCCTTGCAAGCCTACAAAAAAATCCCCGAAAAACTTCCACATTTCTCCACTAAACCTGTGCTCAAAATTCTTCAATCTGATTCATTCATTTATTTAAAGCCATGCGATCAAACTCAAGCTTCAAATGATTTCGATAAAACTGTTTATTGGGTGCCACGCACGAAATTTGCCTGTCCTTCAGTGGCGACATGATATGTATTTTTATATTCTTTTATAATTAAAAATCCGTGGCGGAACGCCACTTGCTTCTGCAAGTAAATAGATGGAATTTTGTTATGCTAATTCAAAAAATTTTGTTGGTGAAAAATACTAAATGGTACGGACCAGTATAATTACATTTCAACTAGGGTTGTAAAGTATATAAACAAGAAAACAACTCTTTTAAAATAAGTTCATCTTGTCTTTTAAGACTACGTATAATCAGCTTTGTAACTTCAAAAGCTTAGATTTGACTGGGTCCTATCAGTATTTTTTTTTTTATTAAGTAAATTATGAATCATCTAGTTATACACAGTGAATACTGGTATTGTCCTACTTGATTGTAGATCTGGTAATTGAAGCATTTGGGGCGACAAAATCATTGCCATCATTAGGAAGCTCCTGAAATCTAGGACATAAAAGTTCGGATCAGTAAAAAACCTGTTAGCAGTGACTGTCCAGGGATACATTAAAACCCAGGTTCGTGCGAGTTTAAAGAAAATAGATGCCTAAGAAAGCTTTAGAAATAATCCCTAAAAAAAAGAAAAAAAATAAAACAAAAAAAAAAAGGACTAATCTTCACACATTCTTTCACGAAGAAAATTACGTGATTGTCCCTTATAATACAAGTCAATATCCTAATTTTTTTCGTTAGAGTATATGTTATCTAAATCATATATGATAAGTACACGTTTTAGAAAAAAGAGGAAATATCAAGGGGCTATAAGATATGATTAAGCTTGAAATGAAAGACACGATTTAAAATCTCTTCAATTAAATATATTAATTGGTTTTAATTGATGATCTGGAGAGAGTCCTTCTTTTAAAAATTAGAGAGTAAAGAAAAGGGGGAATTAATAATCTTTACATCAGATAAACACGGAGATATGTGTCGGATCCACGATAGTCGTTCTTATACGGAATAATATTTTCTAAATTCCAGGACAACCACCGGAAAAATCACGTCGACATTTGAAGGAAATTTAATGAATAAGATCTCCTTGTAGAAAGAATGGCGAAACCATGGCTTGCGGTTTTAGGGAAGAACGGATGTGTCTTTTGCTTACCGTGTTGGAGAAATTGCAGACGAACATTATTTCCTAAGTCTGTCAACTACGCTTGGCTGTACATATAACCTCCAGTATCTACATAGTAATATCAAAATCCGTGTACACGGGCTGTAGGAGAATTCCCCAAGGGCCTGCATTTTCACAATCTAACTGGCTGGCTATAGTACAGCGCTCTTCACATAAGTATAAGCCAAAATCAATTCCTTTTTAATGACATTATTAAAATACAAATCTTGGGCCATGATTTTTTTTCCGTATTTGAAGTGAAATGAGGTATGAATAAAGGCTGTCTCCGAGTGCAGTATTCCTCCTAGAATTGCTCTCTCGGCGCCGAGGGAAAGAGGAATTAAGGCCGAAAGTCCATCAGGATTGCAATGAAACCGACAACACAGGCCAATATCACAACCATCAAGAGAGAGGAAGAGGAAGAGGAGAGAGAAGAGAGAGGAGAGAGAGAGAGAGATGAGAGAGAGAGAGAGAAGAAGAGAGAGAGGGAGAGAGAGAGAGAGAGAGAGGAGAGAGAGAGAGAGAGAGAGAAGAGAGAGAGAGAAGAGAGAGAAATATGAGGAGAGAGAGAGAGAGAGAGAGAGAGAGAGGCACTGACTTCGCCCCAGACTGGAAGTTCACATCATAACGAGTCCGCGATCCCTTCGGTTGTTGGTGGAGTTTTAGTTTTATTAATATCAAGGGTTTGGTTTGGTTTTTAAATTTGTTCGTTGGGTGCTAAATTGAAGTATACAATACATAAGAATCTGTAGCAAACAACAAAATGAAATAAACATATGATGTGATAAAGAAGTGTATATAACGAAGTTTATAATACGTAATAAATTGCGATTATATACATGTAATATCAATGCGAATATAGAATATCAAATACCATAATACATATATGACCAGAAATCAATATAAGAAAAAGATCAATGTAAATGAGAATGCACAAATGAAAACAAAAATTACATACTGCAAATTCAAACTACTAATATGTCATATGACCGATAAAAAGCTAAATAAAGTACAATAAGTACACAAGTTCTTTTTTTTTTTTATTTAATGAGTGGTTTTTATGAGTTTGAAACTCAAAGTCATATATGATTTGATATGATAGTATAAGATGGGCCAATAATTTTTAGAAAATTCAGTTCAAAGCCAGAATTCTGCTTTACTAAGGCAGTGTAAGCATCGTGGCAACGGTTCATATAATCACGTGAATGTACATTTTTGATCAAAACGTCTTTCACTTATTTCTGATCTTTTTCATGCTAAAGAGTCGACGTGAATGTTTATTCATTAAAAATATCTAGGCAAATCTATTGGTTGGTGTACCTCGAGCAGAAATTCATACAAGTAGAGTCAATATAATATTCCGCGATTTTAGCAATTAATCGCAAATTGATCATTTTAATACTGGCCATTACGAATGGAATACTATGTGCTGCCATCGATAGTCGAAACAAAATAAATATGAACCGTAAGACCGAATCCCCAAGATGGTGTACCAACTTATATTCTCAGGTCATGTTATGGCTGCGTGGCAATATTAAAACTTTTTTTAGTCAACAAGTGTAGCTAACCTGAATGCTTTAATTCATATGGGCTTGATAAAAGATAGTTTTTGCTAACTGGCAAAAGCTGTGACTTAAACGAAGTTCGGGAGCCGATCCATGATGGAGAGGCCAGATGCAAGCGTACAATGAGCGATCCTGTTGCAACTGACTGAACGTGGATGCGAGCGATCCTGGTGATATGAGACCCATACAGTTCAATAAGCAATGCAACATGTAGCGATATGAATTTAGTGCGTAAGAATAGTCCCACATGTGAAGCGGATAAGGAGCGCCATGAGAAAAAAATGCAAGTGTGAAATGACTTGCTGTGG
>CAJDSM010024956.1:0-19909 GCA_903981925.1 Ostrea lurida | reverse complement strand
CTCCCTTAATGCACAAAGTACCGTTCATAATGTCTTTGTTCCTGCTTGCGCTTTCCTCCATACCATACAGTACATTAAGGGGAGGGAGTAGTAATTTGGAGTATTTTCAATTTGGGGAGGAGGGAAGATGTTTGTTTTTAATAAAAACAAATGATATTTTCTATAGAAATTTTTAATTATTTTTCCTTCTCTAATTTCAAACTATTATACATGGTTTACTTGTCTGTAATGTCCTTCCTCTTCCTAATTATATCCCCGCTCCAAAGGAGGGGGGTATTCAGTTTTACCCCTGTCCAATGTCCTCGTCTTGAAACAAATATTTTCGTCACATTTTTCTGAAACTGATCACAGCCACTGATATTTGGTATACTTCTCTAGGTGTATACGTCCTTATACTGCGTACCAAATCAGTCCTTCACATGTCAACTTCCTGTTGCCCGACATGGTTCAATATTTTTGAGTCGCATTGTGGAATTATATTTTCGTCGCACTTTTCTCTGATCTTGTGTATTATAGCCACTTGGTAATTTTGTGTGTGACTTCATCTAGGGGTCCCTTACCCGCTTACTGAATTCGACCTTTCACTCTTCACTTCTTTAACCGACTTAATCAATATCCTGTTGCCGAATCAAATATTTTTCATCACACTTTTCTCTAAAACTGCATATCACAGCAACTTGATTTTGTATATACCTCATTTAGGAGTCCCATATTGAGCTTACTAAATTCAGACCTTTCGCATGTCAACCTACTGTTAACTTGATATCAGCCTTAGCAAAAGATGAACAAATTCTCTAGGCTAAGGTAGTAGCTATATTTACATGTACCTTAGAGCGGGGGTATCCTCACTGAGCAGTAGCTCACAGAATCCTTGTTTGTGAAATTTGCGGCTCATGGTTAGGGGTTCAGACTTTTGGAGTGGGTGGGGAGTATTTGGTGGGGTCCGTCAAAATGATTTACTAAACCGTACTTTAATTTATGATGTACTGGTATTTTATAAGTAAATTATTTGATTTTATTTTACTTCAGCAGATGTGCAGATGTTATGAATTACATGTACTAATTACTGGTACTTTAAAGGTGAATTATGTGGTTTGTTTTATTTCAGCTGATGGTCAGTTGTTGACCAGTGGTTGGAATGACTATGGTCAACTTTGTCATGATGACATTTGGTCCAGGGACTACTTTCAAACTGTGGACTATTTTCTGCAGCACAAACTTACAGTGAATAGTGTGTTCTGTGGTCCTTGGAGCACTGTAGTTTTGACTGGAAAATGTAAGTTAAATACATGGATATATTAATTGAGAGATTAGGCTCCACTACTGTTAAGTGAGAATAAAAAATTCAGTCAGATGTTTTCTCTCTCATTCGTACAATATTGATATCCATAAGCCAATGAATTACATGTTGATATGATTCAAATTTTCAATAAATTATTGATTTCATTTTAACAATGGCAAATTATATTTAAAATGTTATTCTAGCCATGTGTCTATTCTCTGCTTCATGTTTGTTTTCTGGTGTACGTGTGTATGGTTGAGGAACACAACAGAAAAAAAAAATGCAAAAATCTTCACAAATTACAAAATTATATGCCCAATTCACCATGTTCACTTGTAAGCCTTTGATTAAATGAAATTGATACCACATTTCCTCAGAATGCAATCAAAGAGTGTTTCTTACAAAAACTTGTTGATGAATTGTCCCATAAACCTTCTCTGGAAATATTTCTGTTCACAGTGTTGTAGTAGATGAATTATAGACATTAAACATTTCCTGTCCCTCATGCATGTAAAACTAAAAATAAAACACATTCATCTCGTTATGCCTTTTTCGGGATCACTGTGTTATTGATTAAGAAACCCAATCTTCTTTTTACTGTTTAATTGTTTTCTTGATTTTCATTTATTGATTAGTTCTCCTGTACAACTTTTACTCAAGTCTGTCCTCCAGGATCGACCGAATTAATGAACTGTAGATATTTCAATTAAATTCGTAATTATCAACGTCTTAATTACATATGTCGTCATTTATTTTGACACATTTTATCAAGCAATCCAATTCTTCATGGAGTGAGATCCCTGTATGGATGTGAAATTAAATACACAGGTCGTTTGATAAAGGGAAAACTTCATTCTTGGGAGGGAATGAAATAGAATACCATAAAAAAAATGAAACCTGTTGCTACAGGAGTAGATGACAAAGCATATTTTATTTTAAAATGCTAAATAAAGCAGCTCACAACCATTCTCTCTATGATGCAGGAAGCCTTGATTAGAGACTTCTAAACAAACTCTTGGATAAAAAATAACACCAGGTAAGTTATTTAAAGTTATATGTACATATGTATGTACTAAAATCGTGAGGCGATATTCGATTTTGGATGAAATGCATGCATAAGGAGGTCTCTGAAATGTCTCTGTAGTATTACATCTAATATACATATATTTCAAACATATATATATTTTTTTTATTATTTTGTAACAGCTAAAATAGATATAGTGTAGTATACAGTTATTAGCTGGATTCGAGGATACTGTTTTGTTTGACCCGAGGACAGATCCGTTGTCCATGCCGTAAGTTGAGGGCAACATCCGTTCGAGGGTCAAACAAAACAGCCGTTGTCGGAGGGCATGGTTTATAACTAATTATTAAACACCTTCATCCATATTAGACTTTTCTATGATCAATTACTTTATTCTCTTTACCAATTGTAAAAGGTATAGAGAAGATATATACATGTTCAAGTATTCACAGACAATTCGCATTACATGTAGTTTGCTTTGCATCACTCTTGCCGTGTGATCGCAATAGCGATTTAATTCGCACTAAATTATAATACAAATTAAATTATTTGATGGACATACGTTTGAGCGAGATGTTGTTTACTAATTTTAAACTGTTTTACGTGTTGATTGAAGCACTGCAAACTGCCGGGTTCGATTGAACTAAAATGTCAAAACTTTTATCATGATTCACTTTAGTCGGACGCGCATATTAATCCAAGCAATTGACTAATGTTGTTAAATTTGGTTAGTTTGTGAACCATCATAAGTTTCTTGGCGCCTGATTGCAATACTGATATCAGGTATGTAAGAATTATTTAACACTTTCGATTGGGTTGATGGAAAATCTGTAAGCTACTCAAGTAAATGTTGTATTTGAGAAGTGCACTTTAACTAGAAATATATAGACCTATTTAAGGTTTGCGCAGGAATTAAGGTATGCATGGGGTGAAGTAGACACTTGTAAAGATGAATAGGTGTTTGTTACATAAGAGATCGACGGTTCTAACTCGCAGGCAAACACGAAAAAAATTAAAAAACGTGCAAGAGCCATTCCATGGTAACTACTGGCGCGTGCACAAGCAGGAATGAAATTATTTGCAAAAGTTTTGAAATGAGTTATTGCACCACTTAATGGATGCGAGTTATCGTGGCCTTTTAGGGAACCTTTTTCATAGAATAACAAGCAATGAAAAGATATCGAGAAAGTTTTTATTTCCAATGGACAAGGACTGGGCAATAGAAAACCCAGTTAGGCATACTCCGCGAGCTTGTTTATTTTGTCACAGGAATATTTTAAGGAACTTTAAATTGGTTAGGTTTCTTGAAGTGGTTTTATATTAGGCTTCAAAGGTTAGTTGTGATTTCATTAATTTTTATTTCTGTCTACCTGCGCAGTCCTATCTAATTATAGAAACCGAATTTTTTTTTATTGGAATAAATCTGAAACGCGCTGTTTTCGACAAAATAAATTTAAACTTTCTATAACTTTAAAATCAAAACCAAATATATTACTTCAGTGAAGTATGTATTATATAATTGAATAATATTGGTCACTAACTTTAATATGTTGTGTAAAATGTTCCATTATTTGATATACAATGTATATTCGGGGTAACGAGCGGACTTATTTGTTAAATACGATGTAAGAGTTTTAAAATTCCGCTAACAAATTAGGCACTTCTGTCTACCATCAGTTTTGTTGTATTGAATATTTTAAATCTTGGCTTTTTACCTGATTTAATTTTGCGTGACAACGCATCCGAACAAGATCTTGAGAGACAGCATATGCATTCGCTAAATCTTTCTTTAATGACTTCTCACTATTGTCATCGGTACGGGAGGTAGAAAATGTACTCCTCATTTTTATTTATTTCGCATTATTTATTTCTACTTCAAAACTTTTAGATTTAATATTTGTAGTAATTATATATCATCCTTATTAAAATTCAAGACAGGTTTTATTGAACAAAAGCCTTTTATGTTCGGTTTTATCATAATTTGACAAGGTCAGATGATTTGATCCAGCTTTTGTTAAGCGGATGAAATTTTTAGGGAAAAAAAAACGAGATCATGCTAGAAAAACTTGTTTCTGAATCTTTAATTAAGGAGACCCTTTTAAGGGAACAATTGATTTGCAAATGCACTCACCAATTACATGTACTAGTATTTCTGGATTTTTATTATATTTTTATTTCAAAATGATATGTTCATTATTTAAATAAAGTCAGTGGAAAATGAACTTTACTACTCCAAATGGTTAGATTTCTATCCCCCTCCTCGCCCTTTCCCATACTACAAAACAATTGCGTTAAATGGCTTTCTCCTTTCTTAAATGATCAACTACAAACGTGGAAGTTTAAGGAACCATACAAAACGGGATATTTTCGAAAGTCTTCCGTTCATTTAACGAGTGACTGTCAGACATTTTCACCCCTGGGTGACACGAAGAGAAAGCGTTGATTCTCAGATCGACCCATCCCTTTAAATGACAAGTTTCGAAAAAGCACCAGTCAAACCCGGTCCGCTTTCTGACTATAAGCTACCGGATTCCGAAGAAGACCTCGCTATACCTAGATCACACAACGATACTTCTGTTTTAGCAAATCTTATTAATCCAAAGTCAACAGGGACTGACCGCTTAAGGTATGTACATGTAAGTCAGAGCTTCGATCTTCGGCGGGATCTCATTGGAGGGGAAGACGTCCGCGGGAATTGATAGCCGTCGTTCACGGTGGGGGGATATTTCACCGATAAGATAATTCCCGAGCCCTGTCCAGGAATCCGTGTTACATCAAGGGGGATCGACTTGATGACTTTAAGGATAAATATAACTTGTCTTGCTAAAAGGAAATTCAGGTATTGATCTGTGCACTAACCACGTACTTTTTTTTCCCTTCAGTCACCGGTAAGAAAGTGCCAACGTAAGATAGACATCAGAAACCTGCTTCCGCACATTTTCGCTAAGAACGATGGGAAGATAGGATGTGTTGTTGTTGGTGAAAACATTTTCGTAGCACGGACTTAGGAAGGAGGACTGGATTAAAGATTGCAGTTTTCGTTTGTGTGATGCCTGAAAAACCCACGTGGGATCGGCGTCCGTGGACTCTCCCGCACGTCCGGATTCAACAGAAGGTCCACGTGCCGAAAATCGACACGTACTTCCGAGAGGTTGGTATTCCGGTATCTTGAAGAATCGTGTATGGTTAGAATATCGAGAAGAGTTTACAGTTTCGTTTGTAGAAAATAATAATTCAATAAATCTAGGTAGCGAAAGTTTGCTTATTTCGGAAATATGATGCATGTCATTGATTTCTAGAAAAACTTTTAATTAAAGTAAATGTAATTTTAAGTTGATAGAGGGATATGTACCAAGATACAATATTGTTACATGTGTATGTACCAGTGAAAAAAAATAATACTTAGGCATTGTGATATTCAAACCTTGAATCTACATTATTACCAAACACACCATCGTCAAAAAGACTGAAGAATCAAATAAAACTGTATTTATCAGTATGCCAATGTTAAGAACGTCAGACAATCGCAGTTTATTTCCTGTTCCTACTCATCGGGTGAGTAGGAAAACGAAATAAATCACGGGACACGACAATGTTTTTTTAATTTAACTAACTTTTAAATCTCCGAAGATTTTATTAGGAAAACAGAAGATCGTTAAAAGACACTAGCTATTGAAGAGGTATAGACAGATTGAGAGGGTGCATACCTCTTCCAACCCCATTGTCAAAGACAGAAAAAAAATATGTGAAGTTTATTATGATCCACCTCAAAACTTCGAAATTTCACTGAAATCAATCTGTAAATTATCGTGGGAAAAACCCGTGAATTTTAAGGCAGTCACACTTTTTCATTCATAGAGGATTTTACACATATTTCCCAATCAACTGTGAAAATTTAATTAACCAGACAGTACCCATTTCAAAGTGGGATACGGTACCACCGGTTCAATATGAAGACTGTTCTCTAAAAGTGCGAAATAGGTTGTTTAACATTAATTTCTTTGAGGCCTCAGCTAAAATATAAACTTTTGCAGTGTATGTAAATATAGACATTGGGTCTCGATGATTTAGTTGTAGGTGTAAATTAAAACTAATGTGGTGTTCATTGCTTTACCTATTTGCGTCTTAGACACCTGTCCTAAAATAAAAAATCGAATTGTAATCGGCTAACCTAACACCTAAACCCCGTCGTCTCTGATCATCACAATTCCGGCTCTAGCAGTATATTACATGTAATTTGAATCAATTTAAAAGGTTGGAGCCCAAGTTTTTTAGATGATTCAGATATGTTTGTTTGGCAAGAAAAGTTAAAATGCGCAAACATTCATAACTTAATGAATTTCATGACTTACGAAAGCCTTCCGAACGCCTTTAAATCTTTTTTTTATTTTTTATTTCCTTTCTAAAAATGAAAATGGTTAAAAATTTAGATCGACAACGAAGATATGAGATATAATTATAGACCTTTTCCACGATCGGAAAGCGTATAGGTTTTCATTGCAAAACGTTAAATCATATCATTAATGTACCTTAATTGTACCATTCTATTTCTGGTTTGGATTTCCATTTTCTTGCTTATGACAATAGAAACCCGGCATTAAAGTTGAGATTGCTTAAACAATGTCAAGATATATACCTCTTGGTGGGTTTAAGAACCCCACGCCCCCTTCTGCTAGAGTGACTAAGTGAATTGAGATGTTCATTTGTTGATAATTCAAGATAAATGATTTGTATTCAAGAACATGCTGAGAATTATCCCCAAAGTCTCAATGATGACACTGGTGCCAAGATAAAGCCACGGTTGAGCGTGCGAAAGGCGACAAACAAAATTCTGTTTAATAAAGTTGACTATTTCTTAAAGTAAATAAAGTTTCCGATAAGAAATCATAAAATTCATTTTGGAAAGTACAAATCTACGTTGATATGTGTACCTTGGAACTTTTCTGAGTCAGTTGTGTTAGTACAACTACTTGTATATTATTCAGTGTACATGTATATTTCTCATTTTGCAAGTAAAAGTTCTGTTATGAAGTGTCGTTTCTTGTAGATATCGGAATTGCCCAAGAAGTGTCGTTTCTTGTAGATATCGGAATGCCAGAAACAGTACTCGAAGCTCCGATTGACCCCGGAAGTACCCAGCAACACTTCCGGTCTTCCCTTTCTGTTTCCAAGGTCGTACACTACATCCAAAATCGAACTCAAACCTTCCTACTCCAGGTCCTCGCCCGCGGCGTGCGCTAGATCCTCCCCCGCTGCTTCATCTCGTCATAATACGAAACTTTCGTGGCAGCTGAAAGCATCAGACGGTAAACCAAATGATTCTTTGGACTCAGACAATGCTCAACTGTCGGAAAATAACGCGGAATCAGTCGTTGAAGAGGATTCAAATGACATGAATCCTATGAAGCTATCGGAACATTTGCGGGATTCGGGGTTCGGTGATCCGATAATGTTAACGTGGTCTGCCAAAGAGCATCTATCGAAATTTAATCTTCCTAGAGGACGCAGGGCGCGGAAACTCCCTAGTAACCCGTCCCAAAGAGAGAAAATAAAGGGAAAGGCCCGTTTGGACTATGAAATGGCTAACATGAGAGCTGTTGCGTTTTGTGAAAGACAAGCCCCCAAAATGTTTAGGACAGCATCTGCGCACATGCGCAACAGGGATGTGCAATTCGTTGAGGAGGAAGAGAGAGAAAATTTTCAACGTGAGGTAGAACTGGACAATGATGACGACAACGACAGTGTTATTGTGATGAAAATAAATCGCGAGGAACTGCTGCAGCGAATCAATACGTGGATGGAAGACGTAACAAAGTCGCTAGCCAGCTAAGGAAGTGACGTAGAGGAAATGAGCCGTAACGCTATTCTAGTCATTATGGAGACATAATTTGTAAAGTGACAGTAATTGGAATCTACAAAGGCGCTGTTAATTGAAAGGAGATTGTTTTTCCTCTTCTCAACACAATAAATTTGTATTAATTTTCAATTACATTTTTCTCTATCGTCCCTTGAATCTGTGGACAAAATGGCCACATTTTATCCGTTACTCTGTCAATATATGGCAATGTACTTTGTCACGAAAAGAACTTTCCTATCTTTTGTAAAAGAAATCCTTCTGTAGTGTTTGAATGGGGAATAAGAAAGCTCTCAAAGGTTACCGGTTCAAGTCTTGTTAAAAAAATCTTTTGAATCCTAATTAACTACAGTTATCGCACTCATTTGTTGAAATTCCATCAAGGAAAATTAGCTATTTCCTTGATTCACTTTTGTCAAAAATATTCCTGTGACATTTCACAAAGAATCGCCCTCTAAGTATTCAAGTTTTTTCAGGATGATTTTCAATTTATTAAAATCTCATTAAGATTTGAAGTGGAACAGATAAACCGTGAAAGACAATTTTGTTTATGCAATCACAAGTTCGTTAATACCAACCCAACAGATGTTTCACAGAATATTAAAGAAAACACCCCAAAGAGATTTCAACGAAATAAACGTAGACCGAATTTTTTAAATGGGTACGAATTTCAGCGCGTGGAAACGCATCCGAATTCGGCTCAACCATTAAATTCTTTTATTTTACCAAACCGATATTTTTTAGTGTCGTTTACTTTCTCCTATGTTGTTAGTAATTTAGTATATTTAATTCCCAATCCATGTTCACAAGGGGTAGGGACTGAACGGCTTGGTATGCAACAATAGTAAGTATCTTGCATTTGTATTGTCGGAGTGTAGATACTTAGTATTGGCAAGTTGATTGTGAGCTGTTCACAATGGTTTCATTGAAGTAAAATATGTTACATTTTTCTAAGGGTCTTATTTTCATCATACACCCCGCAAGGCAGAAATAGGGGGGGGGGGGGCTGGTATAGAGACCTTCAGGGATGCTTATGAAAACATCTTAAGTGGCCCATTACATCTGGGAAAGTTCTCAAAACACGTACGATATCAATTAATTATGAAAAGATATGATGATACTACAGAATTATACATGTCAAAAAGGAGGAAAATATAAAACTGAATACAAAAAACATGATTTCAAAAATTCTCGCAGTAAATACGAACAAAATTCCTGGCGGATGTCAAGACTCGGGGACCTGCGGTTGTTACGCGAGATCTGGTGCTTTACCCTACTGATCTATAAAGTTATACGATTCAAATTTGATCAGACAAGCTATTTCATAAACTATTTAAATCGCCATCTTTACGTTGTGTTTATAAAGAGTACAAAGCTTAGTGTAGTGGGCACCTTAATAACCCTAAGATATGATCTTACAGGATTCTTAGGACTATCTTAAATGCCATCTTACGATGTAAAATAAAAAGGGTCTCAGTTATATCTTAAATTAGATGTCTAAATGTTGTCTTAAGGATTTTTTTATCAATCCAAACATTAAATTTCCGCCCGTTTATGCCAATATGTGGTAATTAATAAATCTCTCTCTCTCTCTCTCTCTCTCTCTCTCTCTCTCGCTCTCTCTCTCTCCTCTCTCTCTTCTTCTCTCTCTCTTAGTTCTTAAAATCATGTTCAATAGCCTTTTTAGCAATAATATAAATATGTTGAATAATCTCTCTCTCTAATCTCTGTATCACGTGACGACCCTCTCCCTATTGGTCTATATGAGCGAGTCTTCACCAACAAACACCCGTGCACTTGGTCTGATGGGTGACCAACCAAGCTCTTTCAATCTCGGTATAAGGAAACGCGTTTATAAAATTCAAAACAATGTCAAAATTACATTGCCGACATTATTACACATTTGAAACAAATGTCCAAACTCCTTGCTGATGGTCAAATCCCAAACAACGACCACTAGCGAGAAATAAACCTCATCGGACTCTTATTCCCATTATTCATTTTGCCCCCCCTCCCCTCTAAACTGGCCATGTCAAAAACTCAGCTGTGAATCAAAAACAGCTTGAACATTTAATGGCATGAAAAATTTTTTCCAATGTTAATTCTGATAGATTTTTTTTTTATTCTGATGTGTGTTCCATTCTGTATAGCACCTATAAGTGTGCTTAGGGAATCTTATATATATGGTGTACATGTATTATGTATATAGTTCAATACATGAAAACACACACTGTCGAGAAATGTAATGAACATCGCCGAAAACTTTCTGTGGCGAAAAATCGTGATGCTACCACGATTTGAAGTGAAACAGGCTGATATCCAAACCAAACCAAACCAAAGACGCGTCTTAAGACAAGTCCTTTGGGGGCTTAAAGTTAAGATATATCCTAAGAAAAATCTTAAGATAGGACAGCTTCGAAAGACTGGATTAAGTTTACGATGTGTCGTAAGACCCTGCTAAGATATATCTTAATCTTAAGACATCTTCATAAGCATGCCTGCTTGTTTGTCCCCGCCTCCCATCCACAACTCACTCAACAGAATTCTATGAAACTTTCAGTGATTTTTTTGTCATATAATGCCATTGTGCACGCCCTGTTTTATTTATTTTGGGATCTGCATGGACATTAAGATAGCAATATTATTTCTATTTCAAATTCTTGAACAGTTAACAATACCCTTCGGGGGATTGGGGTAAGTGGGGGGTATCCTTAGTGAGCATTGCTCACAGTACCTCTTGTTTTGTCTGTATTTTGTATTGGGGTCCCAACTTCTATCCGCTACTCCCTTAAAACCACTCTACAGCATTCTGAAATTTACAGGGATTTTTAGTTACGTACATGTAGTGTCGTATTACACATCATCTTATTTTGATCTGTATGGTTCGATACCTACATGAGAGCAAGTGATTGTACATAGTGAACTTTGTTCACAGTAATGTTATTTTCTCAAGAATAAAGTTAGATTTTTATTTAAACGGAATTACATTTAAGAAAATGAATCGTTTAATTTTGTGATAAAAGTGATGTACACTTCCGCGTATCTAAGTAATGAGATTTAAAATTGACTTGTGTATCGGATATCGTCATTCAGTACAAGCGGGGATATCTTGCTACATATGTACTAGTATATTATAACATAATTTGATATTTTTATCTCACATGAGCTAAATTTATCACATTGGCCATCAACTGTCTTTCCGTAAACTTGTAACTATTTCTACTTTGGCTATGCTCACATAGTTTGAAAAAAGTGCAATAAAAAGATTATAAAAAGAAGATCGAAAGGATTGCCGCCCTTTGTTTATGAATTAATTAAGATTTGATCCGCTGAAGCGTGAGTAGATCAAAGGGTCATCAGACTGAATACCCCCCCCCCCCTGGAATAAGAATGGAATTTTAGATACATTTTTATGCCCCCGTGATCGAAGGGGGCATATTGTTTTTGTCCTGTCTGTCATTCTGTCCTTCTGTCATTCTGTCTGAAACTTTAACCTTGGCTATAACTTTGAATGGTACGTTAGGCTTTGATATTTCACATGTATGTTCCTTATGACAAGACCTTTCTGTGGGTACCAAAAATTTACCTCCTGACCTTGACCTTGAAGTTTGACCACTTTTCAAAACTTTAAACCTTAGTTATAACTTTTGAATGGTAAGTACTAGAGCTTTGATATTTCACATGTATCTTTCTTATACAAGATTTTCCGTGGGTACCAAAATTTTGACTCCTGACCTTGACCTTGAAGTTTGGCCTACTTTTTAAAAACTTTAACCTTAGTTATAACTTTTGAATGGTAAGTACTAGGCTTTGATATTTCACATGTATGTTTCTTATGACAAGACCTTTCCGTGGGTACAACATTGTTGACTCCTGACCTTGACCTTGAAGTTGACCTACTTTCAAAAACTTAACCTTAGCTATAACTTTTTGAATGATAAGTACTAGGGCTTTGCTATTTCACAGTATGTTTCTTATACACAGACCTTTCCATGGGTACCCAAAATTTTTGACCTCCTGACCTTGAACTTGAAGTTTGACCTACTTTTCAAAAACTTTACCTTAGCTATAACTTTGAATGGTAAGTACTAGGTCTTAATATTTCACATGTATGTTCCTTATGACAAGACCTTTCCGTGGGTAGAAAACTTTTTGACCTCCTGACTTTGATTTTGAACTTAGACCTACTTTCAAAAACTTTAACATTAGCCATAACTTTTGAATGGCAAGAGTTAGGGCATTCATATTTCACATGTGCATTCCTTATGACGAATCCTTTTATCTGGTACCAAAAGGTTTGACCTTGATCTTAAAATTTGACCTACATTTTAAAAAATTAACATTGGCCATAACTTTTGAATGATAAGGGATAAACCTTTCATATTTCACATGCATAATCCTTATGACAAGCCCCTCCCACTGGCATGTGGAATACGGGGGCATTCGTGTTTCACAAACACATCTTGTTTGGCTTTGAAATAAGCATGTATCTGCAAATTGTAGTGACGGTAATTTCCTCATGAACGGTAGCAGTTGTAAACAATGCGCGAATGAATGCGTGACATACTTGTTTATTTTAACAGCTGGGGATTCTAACAGAAATGAAAGCAGAACATAAAAGTAAGAAATAAATTAAACTTCACTTTTGAAAGTACATGAGGTTATCAAATGCAACGGCTGACACCGGCATATACATGTAAGTGTCAGTTGTCTTGCAATTTGAGTATACCTGTATCGACAGAGACAAATACCATAGCTGAAAATTAAAATGGAAAAAGTACACTCACAAAAGTAAACACAAAATCAAATCAGAGACATATATTTCTGACAAAACAGATTTTTTTGTCATTTTTCTTTCATTGTTTAGCGTGCGTTCACCGTTCATCAAATTGCGTTCAGCGTGCGGTGACCGTGCGTGTGGTAAAGTAGAACGTTTCAGGGACTGTACACAACAAAGTTGCCAGGAAGTGGATTGTTTTATCAAACACCGGGTAAAAGTTGTTTTCAAGAAAAGAAACAATCGGTTATTATGATAGAGTTCTGATACATGAGCAATTAGAATAAAGTGAAAAACTTCTCTGGAACAGATTGTTATAGTGGGGCCACGGTATGGATAAGAATGTTCAGTTGGGAGGGCGCTACGATGTGTAGGGCCCGATTGGGCCATATATGGGGTTTAGAGATGTAGTGGGGCAATCGTGTGTACGTAGAAGCCGCGGGGGAGAAGTTAAGAATGGGTACTGAATTGTGAGTTAGAATTTTACCTAGGAATATGTAAAGGTGAAGATAACGAACAGTGAACAGTCTCACAACTTGTGTAAAGAAATACAAAAATTGGCGTCGGCGGCCTAGTGGTTAGGTCGTCGGACTCATGATCGAGAGGTCTTGAGTTCGAATCCTGGCCGTGGCAGGATCGACGTTGTGTCCTTGGGAAAGGCACTTTACACTAATTTCCTCACTCCACCCAAGTGTAAAACGGGTACCTGGCTATAGACAGTGAAAGATATTGTCAGAATGTTAGTGTTCTAGCGCCTTAACGGCAGCTTGCACTGAGAAGGTTCTGGATTGTTAAGGTCTGCTGGGGTAATAATGCATTGTAAAGCGCTTTGAGTACTTAGGTAGATAAAGGGCTATATAAATCCAATCATTATTATTATTACTAAATAAAAGGGAAATACTGGAATTGGAATCAGGTGCCTAGGAGAAGTAAGCATCTCTTGCCGAGGTCATACTTGCCGAGGTCATACCCGCCGTGACCCCCATTATAAACGGCTGCGTTCAAGATCGTAGCTGCTAGTCTAGCCGCTAGACTAGAAATCTAGGTATCTTGAACGCACTGTATGAATTAACACTTATCCCTACGTAGGGCTAGCCTAGCATGCCGTTCAAGATCGTAGCGCTACCGAGCGCTACGTAGCCGCTACGATCTTGAACGCAGCCCATTAGTCAAAGTCATTGTCTAAAGATTGGCCGCAATTCGTATGAATCACAAACGTCAGACAGCATTTAACCCAATGTCGGGTTACAGATGCGACCAGTTCTAACCTCCTCTTAAAGCAGTGTAAAGCAGCTCTAATGTGACTGCTCTAAGTTACTAGAGCAGTTCTGCTGACTGCTCTAGAGCTGCTCCATGACTGCTCCAAGTTAACTTAGAACAGCTCTGCTGACTGCTCTAGAGCTGCTCTGTGACTGCTCCAAGTTCACTTAGAACAGGTCCACGACTGCTCAAGTTCGCTTAGAACAGGTCCACGACTGCTCTAAGTTCACTTAGAACAGGTCCACGACTGCTCCAGACTGCTCCAAGTTCGCTTAGAACAGGTCTACGACTGCTCTAAGTTCACTTAGAAAGGCTCACGACTGCTCCAAGTTCGCTTAGAATAGCTTATTATATTAATTATATTTTTGTCGCTAATTTCCTTAAATAAAAAAACAAACCCGAAAAACAGAAATTGAAATGCATATGGAGGTTTATTACAGATTGAATTGCTATTAAAAACAGTGCATATACGTGCGTCTATGAACTCTAATTGTCTCTCTGAAATTTTACGTCTTTGTGCTGCTTTCGGTGGATCTTCAATGGAACCATTTAAAACGGTATCTCCTATAAAATTTTCCAATGGCAAACCGTGAAACTTTTACACCTTCTGATTCTGTCAATATGCTTACTATTTGAACGAAAGTCTTCCACTGTTTCTTAAATTAACAATTCTCTGTCTTATGTAAAAAGGCAGTCTATTCAATTTCACAGGCATTTTCACTAATACTGACCACTCACGTGCAAAATATTAAATGAACTGGCAATTTCCAAAGCGGTTAATTATATATACACAGAGCTGCTCTAATTCTTGACCGGAGCTGCTCTAATTCTTGACCGGAGCTGCTCTAGAAAAGAACAGCTATAGAGCTGTTCTAATTTATGACCGTCGACGTAACTTAGAACAGGTCTGTGACTGCTTATGCCCGCTTCGCGTCCTGCTCCATGACTGCTCAAGTTCACTTAGAACAGGTCCATGACAGCTTTGCGTCTGCTCTAAGTTAACTTAGAGCAGTTCTGCTGATGCTCTAGAGCTGCTCCATGACTTGCTCCAAGTTACTTAGAGCAGTTCTCATGACGCTCTCCATGACTGGTTGGGCGACGAAGGTTAGCCAACTGGTCGCATCTGTATATTGGTAAATTAGATAGTTAAAACGATCGTAAGATGTGCGAAAATGCTTCTTTTAAACGAGACAGTTGAAACCCCAGTAACATCAACTCATTTGTCAGCAGCTTGCCGCCATTTAGAAACTGATCATATGCAGACCAAGCTCTTGCGTATCGAATCGTTTGAAACAAAAACGCCATAATTATGGAGTCAATAATGGAATGTTGCTACATGAATATGAAAATTACACGATCTAGAAGCTGAAGTCATTACCTCTTACAACTTGTAGCATCACTGCTGTGCGGCTGTGTATGCGTGTGTCCGGGACATTGAGAACAAAAAAAAAAAAAGCAATAGCATTTATCATAGGATCATCATGTTGCCCATGGAGAGGAGATGAACCCTGCTGATTTTCAAGGTCAGGGGTCCAAGGTCATCATTGACTACTGCCTTAAACTCTCGTGAGCAAGATAAAAAGGCAGAACATTAGAGAACCATTGCCCTTGAAGAGAGGATTTTCAAGGTTAAGGGTCACAAGTCAAGGTCATCATTGGTGACACATGTTGTGTTGCGAGGTGTGTTGCCTTGTGTCGTTTGTCATAGTTGATGGTTTGCCGTTAACATCTATGTTCAGTAATATATCTAATACGAAGCAGATGTGGAAGATTCTGAGGTGTCTTTATACCGAGTTCACTGTGATATATCGTATCAACATGAATAAAAATTATGTTATTGGTGATAGATAAAGCATCGTCGATATCTCTGAATATTGAGTTGAAGGCCACAGCAAGAGATATTTTTGTTTCTTCTCATGTAGAAGCTTTTGATTATAACGAAGCACAATTCGTGCCCATGGGGGTGACAACAGACTGTTGGAAGACCTAAACGCCGTAGCGTTGTTGTCCCCAATGTTTTGTAGGTAGTGATTGCTCCTTCGCCAAGAGCTCGGCATTTAGAAGCGAGAATCATGGGTCTTTCGGATATGATCTTAAAAACAGAGATCCCGTGTCGCAGTATGTGTGGCACGCAAAAGAACCCTCACTGCTAAAAGCCATGAGTGCTAAGCATAGGTCTAAATTTGCAGCCCTTCACCGGCAATGGTGACGTCTCAATATGAGTGAAATATTCTGGACGGGACGAAAAACAACAAATAATCAATCAATCATTTTGAACACATCCTTGTCACCGCACTTTGAACTAGAATGTTGGAAAACCTGATCACCGTAGCGTTGTTGTCCCCATTTATTGTTTTAGTTTTGGTAAATGTTGCCCTCATTTTGAACTCGTCCTAGTCACCGCACTTTAAACAAATTTCAGTCTAGATAGTTAAAAGAGTGTATATTCCATGCAAAATATCTTGCTAGAAAATATTGACTGTTGTGAAGGAGTAAATTCATACGTATAGTAACATGACATTTGCCAGAAGTGGTGTAAAACAGCATCAACACGTACGACTTTTCAACACTTTAATTTACAACGCTATTCCTTGCAATTATAGACAAATTGTGTTGTCAGTTACAATGGAACTAGAGGTCCGTGGTCACATCGTTCATGGCTCTGTGTCTTGTCCGTCTGTCTGTCTGGGCCTTTTAGGCAGGATACAGACTGAACCGTAAGCTCTAGGATTTTACAACTTGGTACAATTGATCACCATGATGAGAGAAAGACGCTTAGTATGAAAACGTTGTAGGCAGGGTACAGACTGAACCGTAAGCTTGGTACAATTGATCACCATGATGAGAGGAAGACACTTAGTATGAAGATACAGACTAAACCGTAAGCTTCAGTCCCATACCTTCTGAGTTCCCCAGTGAAAGCGTACATCTAACCCTGACTAGCGCACAGTTATACCATATATAATATCAATAAACTAAAGAAGACATCAACTTCAACTGATGAATTCTTTCATCAGGGACACTTGTGTTTAACTCTAAGACGAGTTACTGTTCATAATACATGGTCTCGTTCGTTTTGTGTTCTCTATTTTTAGAAAGAGGGTACGCTTTTGGTCCAAAGATATCATAGATTTGTGTAAAACATAGCTACAAACTTGAATTCAATATGTAAATGAGGCATCTAAACTTTTCATTTTCTATAACAAACGTGTTCACGACACGTGTTCACATACACGATATTGGGTGCTAAATTTTACGTATTTTAATCAACTTATTCATAAACGATCTTTATTTCTATGACTAAAACAACTGTCAATTTTAAGCGATATGAATTGGAAGTTGTTTTCTTTTGCCTCGCACTAAAATTCGCTCTATCATTGGTGTAAACACGTCATGTGATTGCCGTCAAAATTTCTTTAGACATCGAGTAGCAAAATATAGACAGCAACATGGCGGACATTACGTCGTTTTTAGTATTGAAATTAACTTTTTGACATGCTGTGCCGTCTGCATTTGGCCATCGACAAAACAAAACACTTGTTAGGTTTGTTACTGATTGTCTACAGAAATATGTCGGGTTGTTCAAGTCCATAGAAGGCTCGGCTTCGCTTCGCCTTCAATAGAATTGAACAAACTGGCATATTTCTGTATAAAGTCAGTAACAAACCTAATAAGTAATAGTGTCCATACCCCTTGACGTGTAAATCAGTGGAAATCTTCATCACATTATTATTTGAACGTTTGAACTGTAGTTGGTATTTTAGTGTTGGCAACATTCTAGTATAAATGAACTCGTTTAAAAGAAAACATGAAATACATGTATTGTAAAAAAACAAATGAACTTGTTGAGCCACTGCTGTATCTAGAAAACAATCGACCATTGTTGTAAATGTGTTATGAAGTCCAGCGTTGGCACCAAAGCTTAGTGGAAATTTAGCACAGCACGTGAAATCTCGATATGAAGAATCATGATTTGGTACTTGTCTCATTTTGTCTTGCGTGCAAACTAACTCGCTAAAAAAGTATTGAGACAGATTGAATAGTTCTGCAGCTAAATACAAAACAGCAAAGGAAAAATAACTCCTTCAAGGAAACCCCATCTCGCGAGCCAAGTGTCCGATTCGCTTACTCTAATCTACCCTTGGCAGATTTAGTCGAGTTTCTAAGCTCCCAAGGCATCGAATCAAATTGCGACATTCATACCTGATTGAGCATGACATAAAAAACCAAAGTAGAATCATTAAGATCAGAAGGCAAGTTTAATAACGCGATTTACGCCCGAAAGATAAAGGGGATATAAGCTTCGCAACAAAGTATGTACATGCTAAATAAAAAACAACAACAAACAATGTTTTACGTCAAGAGCGAAACTCGCATCGTCCGTTAGATGGCAATTCAGTCGCCATAAATCAGCCAAGCGGGTAGATTAGCGTAAGCGAATCGGACACTTGGCTCGTCGAAGATGGGAAACCCCCAATACAGAAGTTTTAGGTAGCTGATGTATTCTTCGGTAACTATTACCCTTTTTTCTTTCAAAGAAATAAACCAGGATTACAAGTAATTAAACACTCTGCAACCGTTATATTCTGGAAAAACAAAACATTACCTTTGTATCTTTACGCCCGGTTTTCGGGTTCGGGATTTTTTATATTTGTTCAGTTATTGAATTTGGATAAAGTGAAGAGGTCCATGTAGCAGTGAGGGTTCCTTTTCATGTCAATGTCTACAACGACAAAGGTCCTAATTTTAGATTCCATCTCCCAACTTTTACATCTAATGCCGAGCAATTGTCAACTACGGTAGAAGCAGAAATACTCGTAGGGCTAAATGTTGAATATAGATTTTCGTGTGACTTAATTTCATGGTTGCTAATGTCACAAAATAATTTTTTTCTGTATTCTAGGCCACGCTTGTGTACAGTATGTTAAATCCCGGAATGTGTATATGTCCGCGAACTTTAAGCACCGCGAAATTAATCTGGCCGCCGCCACTCTATATATGGCGGTCGCTATTTATTATCTGTTCACCACCACTAAATTTATCCAGCGGTCGCCACTATTTAAATTAAACGATAAATTAAAGACAACACTTTTTAAAATGATAGACAGTTGCTTCTTCAAAAGAAAATAGGGAAAAGAAGAATTATCATTCTAAGTGATAGCTATTTCACAAGGTTACTGTTATTTAAACTCCACTCTGATCTTACAACACAAGTATTCTGAGGTGATATTCAAGCAATGCTGGATATCAGTTCTTCATTGACACATCTTTGTAGTTTTTGGCAAGCGTTTGTTGCAATTCCCCATGGGCACGATGTGCCCCTTTGTTAGCTGACCTGTTTTATTTCTATGAGCATATCCATGCTTTGAACTTGTATGTATTTCTATTGACATAGAATTTAACTGCAAACTATTATTCAACTTTATAAAACGGGACGATTTCAGCTTCTCTCATCGTCAACTTTTCCATATTCATGTTAGCAATCCCCACATCTGCATATGGTGTGTATGTCTCTCAACTTATTTGATACGCACAAACTTGTTCTGCGTATGGTCAGTTTTTGAATTGAAGCAGACTCCTTACAAAACAGGTTGTTGCAGGGTTTCTACAATTGTGTCTAAAGTCAATATTTTGCAATGGTCGTTAACGATTTAGTTTGCGAATAGAAGAACTTCGTTCTATAAACATTGATTTTGACTACTAATTACTCCG
>CAJDSM010024955.1:2398-12901 GCA_903981925.1 Ostrea lurida | reverse complement strand
CACGCTACTAGACCCCTACTTTAATTGAAATTTTGTTAGTAGTCATCGAAAAACCATGAATAAGTGTTTCTAGGTGGTACATCGATTACTTTAGCACCGATAAGTATTCAAATGTATGTACGAATTGATACAGATGAGTTAAAAGATACACTCCTTTTCACAAGTCAGCGTGACATTTTGTGATCAGTATCAAAGAAAGGGATACACAAATAAGCCAAGTAAGGTCGACCCTTTTTCTTTGACCAGATCGATATGAGGGTAAAAAGCGAAATGAAGAAAATGCCTTATTCAAGAATCCGTGCGAATAAATTAGCGTCAATGGGGGGGATGTTCTTCACTCTCTGCGCATGGGCGCACACCAATGTCTTCACACAAATTCAAGTTAGCTTTCTTAATATCATTAGTTCTTGTGATAAGCAGTAACGATTTCTCAAATGTACAGGAATTGGGCAAGACAATATGCCACAAACGACCGACTAGCCGTGAAATTTGTCTTTCCTGCTGTTTTAGTCAGTGTTGAAGTATGAACGATCAAGCGTTTTTCCCCCATTGGGATGTAATGCGCCAGCCTCTGCAGCCGTCTGCCTTCGGCATGGGAACTTCTCTGCTTGATTTCAGGTAAGTCCGATACCATCAATGGATCTTCTGATAAAAGTATCTGAAAAAGCAAGAAAGTATCTTAAAAAGCAAGGCCATCTATATCATATAATATTCATGAAAACAGATATCTGCATTGTAGATATTATTTTAAGATATATGTTTAAAAAAAATCCGATTTTTCTTAAAGCGGATTCATAATCATTTTGAAAAGAAATAAATAAAATGCTTTCCGTAAACTATATTAAATGCAATACTATCAACATTCCCAGCATGTTTAATAGGTAACCGTACAACAAATAACCTTAATTCAAAAAGTTACAATACATTCTTAGGTATTTTGAAATAAAAAAAAAATGCTTTTTTGAAAATGTGATTTGAGCAATCACGAGATGCTAATTTTATTATTATTTTCTCTCTCACTAACATTATGGTGCACGAACTAAAATGATTGACTGATCAGGGATTGATTTATACAAATAAAAGAATTTCGTCCGTGTCTACCAATAGCTGTCATTGTCAAAGGATAAGTTCATCATGTCATCAAATCATTGCTTCAGATATTTACATTATATAACATTCATATTGTAACAATATGGTGAGAAATACCATACAGGATTGCAATTTAAATATCTAATTAATGAAAATACCAATAGTGAGAGAAAATTGCTTTATCAGTCATTAAAAAATGAAAACAAAA
Organism: Ostrea lurida; assembly: GCA_903981925.1. Lineage (NCBI taxonomy): Eukaryota > Metazoa > Mollusca > Bivalvia > Ostreida > Ostreidae > Ostrea > Ostrea lurida. The sequence continues at coordinate 11,604 of CAJDSM010024955.1, read as the reverse complement.
TGCAATTAGCAAAAAAAGTAAATCGCTAATTAAAAATCAAATGAAATTGATGAATTTATTGGAACGATACCAAAATATGTTTATCGTCAATAAATTATTGTGCAAGGTAATGCTATTAACTAAAGTTGAGGAATCAGGCAATTTATAAATAGACATATAGGGAAACTGTCAAATATAGATGTCTCATTATCTGCGAGCTGAGGCTATTTAAATGTATGAATTCCGCCTACTTATTGCTTAAAACGATTCAATGTAAAAAAAGAATTAATTATATTGGAATAAAATAATTCGTAAACAAGACGCATGAAGCCTGCATTTGTGTTAAGATAATTTCAGGGGATGTACCGATTGCTCTTAAAATAGTTCAACCGCGAAGCCGGTGTCTGTTAAAATAGACGAGTCTTGGAAAAATCTTAACAAATTTTTTTTGTTCTTCAAATGACGTATTGCATAATGGTGCACAAGTAACTAGATTTGTAGAACAGTCTGAAAGTTCGGAAAAGATCGAACATTATTGTAAATTGTATCATTTACATCAAACATTGATTGAAGATGTATTGATAACAAACGGAAATACATTTCTCTATTAGAGAGAATGAGTCGTGTCATCAAGGGCATACCGTCTGCACACATCAAATTTGGCACAATGCAGGTGATTTTCCTGGTACCTTTGCAAGACTCCAACTTTAACAAGTTTATCTGACATTTAAACAAAGGAAATCCTGCAGACTCGCAGACCATTCTAAAGAAAAAAGGGGCAAAGCAATATCACCTTTGAACTATTTTGTTTTTCAATACAGAACATTTATTCAACACTTTTAAAAAAGATATGCAAGCGATTGTCCCTTAAACCAAGCTCTATTTAACATATGACTAGATACTGGAAGATCAGATTAAATGTACTTTTATATTTGTTTTGACTTGGTGTAAAAGAGCATTCACTGAAGGAAAAGTAATATCAAGATCTGTATAATTTTTACAAAAACCTCAATATTTGAAGTATTCTATCTTTGAATCTTGTATTTGTGTGCGCGTGTCTTCTTTCTTTCTTTTTTTTTTCTTTGCTATTTATACATAAATAATAAGAAAAGTCCCTGAAGACAATTTCCACTGCGGCTTAGCAAAATTGTCGGTTGCAGATGACAGGAAAACGGCTACTTCTTGTAAGGTATGTAAGATGCAGACGTTCGGGCACAAATAGAAGGGCAAATTATGCATAAAATTATGTACATATAGGAAGTCTTTTAGCTATATATTTCATTCCCAACAGATTAGATCATTAGAGCTTGATAAAAATGCTGTAGCCACTGTACCTGTCTTATTTTTGCTTCAGTTTAAATTTCGCTCCCTTTACTGTAGAAAAAAAAACATCCTGGAAATTTTAAGTGCAGTAAATATTGCTTAGACAAACCCCCCCCCCCCCCAAAAAAAAACAAAAAAACAAAAACAAAAACCACTTCTAAGTTTTTGGCCCAAATCTTTTGGCACTACATTGATCACTTTTATAAAGTTTTACTTTCATGTTTCGGATTTCCAACATTTCGGTTTGAGCATCACTGAAGAGACATAATTTGTCGAAATGCGCATCTGGTGCATAAAAATTTGTACCGTATATGATTTATATTACATGCACACAAACGCGCGTGTGTGTTCATAGACATGCACTACTCGGGAAGAAATGTTGAGCAGTCTATACTTTAGACAATCATATATTCGTAGCGGAGCTGATTTCTTTGTCTTACCCGAAGTATTTTCTTACTTTTGATTTGAATCCCAGGAAGAAGAGTAAAATCTAGTAACAGAAACTTGAGAAAGTATGCGTCATTATAGACGTACTACTAGTATATAGCTTTAAAAATTTATCGTTGTTGGTTTTTCCCACAAGTTTCAGTGGAGCGGCACCAGTGGGACATGGTCATTCAAACAAACAAATTGATCTGACCGTCTTCGGTTGATCTTCATTTCATAATTTACCCATAAATTGAGAGGTATTTATATAATTTTTCTTTAGAAAACGTAATGACACATTCAGCTTTCCTGCACTCTGTGAAGGATATTTATAAACAAAGATTGCATTTTTCTGAAAGTAACCAAATTTCACCATGTGTGGCATATACATTATAACGAGATTTTTCATGTCGAAAGTTGCAGCTTTTGCAAAAAATTTTACCTAAATGTTGAGAGACGTAACATGCATTATGAAAATTTATTTTCCACAGAAATGATTAATTATTATAAACAATATTCATATTAGGATAGTTACAAATTCTAATAACCGTCTCGGAAAATACCATTCATATATACCGCTACTTAAAGCATGACAGAATCAAGACATTTATGTGTGCACAACAGCTACTAAATATCATAAAGAATTAGAAAAGTAACATTTAAGCAAAACATACTTAGCTTCTTCTTTATATGATGTACATGCCAACTGTTTTTTCTAAGAGCGCTGTATTAAATCTTTTTCTATGAATTTACAATACGCAAAACCAAAACTAATACACATCTAATACCTTTCTACCGTATACTACATATACTGAGTATTTAACATCATTTTGATACACTTTTAACAATTAAAAAAAAACCAAAACCATAACCAAACACCACCCCCAACAAAATTGTAGTCCATATGTTCTTTGTGCATAAAAACTTTTCAAGATACAAAGTTCTATGTAAATGTTTGTGTCTTTCTATTTCATATGGCCATTTAATATATATACATATGTATATATGATAAACACAGAAAGTTTAAAGTAAAAAAAAATTTAAAAGTTCTACGACATTAATGATTCTTGTCGGCAATGGCCATGGTTGTGGGAGGGAAACGGAATACCCGGAGAAAAGCCACTGTCTGAGTGGACAATCACAGTACTCACCCTCAAATACAAGCATTGCTAAGCTCGAACTCGGGTCGCAGCGGTGAGCAGCGAGTGTGGCAACCATTATTCATATCATACCGAGAGTTGAAAGTGTCGTTCAATTTTGAAATAAAAGAGAAAAAAAAAAAAAAACCAAAAAAAAAAAACCAAAAAAAAAATAACCCAACAACAAAAAACCAAACAAATTCAGAATGTATTAGATCGTGTGATATGATTTTTATTCGTGTTAAAAAATCAATTGTAAAGTCTGTAACTATTCAATAAAAGTAATTCAGTGAGCGATATTTGGTCATACCAACCCATTTCTCATTTACATTACATGTCACACCACATTTCTCACACAACCCATATGTCTCAAAATTGTGACATCAGAAATATAAAACGAGCAAAGTTTTGGTTGAAAAATTTTTGCCACAGGGAATTTCACATTTCATAGAAAAGCAAAGCACCCCCCCACCCAAAAAAACATCAGAATAATGTAAAGAAACTAAATACCAAATCAAAAATATACCATCCCTCCGCCCAATAGTATTAATCAAACTCATTAATCCATAAGAAAAATGAAAAATGAGAAAATAGAAAATAGAATACATTAACATTAACAAAACAGTAACAAATAAATAAAAATTAAATTAAAAAAAAATCTGGTTTGAAAAAAGGAATTATCGTTTACTCCGTCAAAATATTAGATTTACAAGCAACAAAATATTGATCAAATTCCAAATCGATGCCAGTGCTTTATGCGTTCAGAAAGTTGTCAAAGAACGCGCTTTAATGTCCATCTGTAGTACAAATAGCTTTAAACAAAACCAAACTTTCATCACCAAAAACCATGTTTGGTAAAAACCAATAGAGTCTACTATACCATCGTAGTTTACATGTACAAGTTGATTATGAATGCTTATTTTATCTTATTGAATATTTCCTTTTATAAAGTACTTCTGGTTAATTTGCTCATTTGAAACCATACTAGAAGTTAAAAATGATTTTAAAAGATGATATATAATTATATATATATATATATAAATAAGGAGAGATCGAGAAGAGGTCGCTGGAGTCTTTGGTGTGCATCAATAACATGACAGGAACAAGGATGTATCAAGTTAGAAACGTCAATCAATCTTAGTTGGTCAACGGATTCAGCTCCGACATGACTAGATTTTAGTTCAAGAGACAATGCTGCATACAAATTTGAGGCACAATGATGGCACTGTCACTTAAAGTTGATACTGTGCGGAAGCCTTCTGCTGCCAGGTAAAAAAAAATCATCATCTGTCTGACGCCATATTAGTTTCTGGTGGTCGCCACATAATTATCTAGTGGATGCCACATGAAAATTATCTGGCGACAGCATGCAATATAGTAATACATGTACACCGGATGCCATAAACTAATGGGGCGGCCATCAGAAATTTTTTTTACCTAGCACCAATCGGCTTCCGTAGTTCTGCAGGTCGAATTTCAAATCAAATTTCAAATTCAAATCATTAGACTTGAATTCAGCCTTTTTCATTTCTTGTTTTTTGTACCCGATTTTTTGTTGAGAGGATAGATAAAATAAAATGAACTAGTAAAAATCATATTTATCACAACCTATGAGGATTTTTTGTCTACAAATCTAGTATAACGTACCTTTATCGCCTGTACCGTACCTTTATCGATTATAACGTACCTTTATCGATTATAACGTACCTTTATTGATCATAACGTACCTTTATCGATTATAACGTACCCTTGTCGATTATAACGCACCTTTTATAGCGATTATAATAGTGTAACCCCCCCCCCCCCTTATATTTTGGCAAACTTTCTAAATGCACATTAGAAAGCACCTCAAAATATCGCTGGATAAAAAGGGCGGGAAAAAGTCAAGGCAATATACAATATTTAGTCAAACTGATTTATTCAGTAACTTCATAATAATAGGTGGAGGAAAGACGTCAAGCAGCGCTAAAATACCAAGTGTGATAAGACCATAAAAAATTACAACAATCGTACATATGTACTTTAAAATCCTGTAGTGATGCAAACCGTATACAGATAAATTAAAATACTATTATCATATTTGTAAACACCAAGCACACCAGTTTCACCAATCGACAGAGATTCGAGCAAGTTGCCATCATATACAGGTAAAATTTACCTTCACGTACCTGCACAAAACGCCTTTTATATACAGGCATACTTACCTTACAAAATTACCTTTGCAAACAGACACTTGTACTTGCCTTTACATACAGGCACACACTTTCATTTTCTATACATTATATGTTCTTATATTCATATAAAAAGTTTGAGGACAGAAATCGATCTATATATTAACAAAGATGAAATACGATGATCATATTAAAACTGGAGAAGACACTCATAAGCAATACCAGCTTTACTGAGTGCATCTGTGTCTAAACGTACGCCAATTTTCATTCATCTGTACAAGCATTTGGTAGTACGTTTCATGCATGTTCTATCTTTATTATTTACAATGCCAAGTATCATGTTAGATCTAAGACACTTAAACCGAATTAAAAGAAACTCCCTACCCCCCAAAAAACAACCCTAAACTGCTCAAAACCAACATCCCCAAAAAACACAAACCACAGATCTTTGACTGAGACACAAGATACAGAAACACCATAATGGCATCTTAGTTTAAAAATGACTTCATCTTTTGTGGAATGAAATTATTCGATTTCTTAGATAAATTTCTAATAGCACAGCCACAAAACTTGACATCCGTTGTGTATTCCATCAGCTCCTAGTAGAAAACTCTAAAATTGCAGTCTGTCATCCAAAATACAAAGTATGTAATGTTCATAAAATATCTAAGAAAGATTGTAGCATTACATGAAAACCATTGCTGAAAGTGTACCTCTGTACTATTAGCTAATTCTGTGCCCTCCATAAGAATGAAGGTCACGTGTAAGTTTAGATAGGGTTAGGTACGTGTATATTGGTTACTGTTAGAAGTTTGGGTCAAGTATAGAATTTTAATGATATCAACATCTCCTTATTCAAAGGAAAATTGTTATAAATATATAATTCGTTGTATACTCCTGTAAAAATAAATAAAAATCAAGCAAGAGATAGAAATCATCACCAGTTATAAACTTACTCCAATTGATCTCGCTCACTTCCTGTACACTATTCATACACACGTCCGTCAGAACAGTGATTAAGTAATTATCTAAAGAAATTCCCGCAATTTAGTAGTATGTTAATAAACATTCGAGTGTTTTTCATGGAAAGCATGCATATATTTCAGACAAATCATATAGAATCCTTTCACAATAAAATCCGATTATAAATAAATAAATTTAAAAAAACAAAGCAACAAATGAACAAAACAAACAAACCAAAAACCAAACAAAAAAAAAAAAAAAAAAAAAAAAAAAAAAAAAAAAAAGACAAAAAACCCCCCAAAAAACAAAACAAAACAAAAATCACCTTCAAATCATGAAAATAGAAGGTTTATATACAAATTTATCATATCGTTTGACTTCGTTAAAAATCATATACCGGTAGAAAAAATAAATAAGATAAAAAAAACCAAAAAAAAAACCCCAAACAAACCTGAATGTGTCGGCACGACACAAACGCCCACGTCTGCAGTTATGTCCAATGAAGAAAACTCCATAGATTATAAGTGATACCCAGAAAAATTAAAACAGTACTTTATCAAACACAATGTTTTGTATAACAAATCAGTTCAATATCTTGAAAAGATTTATGTGAAACATCAAATAGCTGAACTAGGCTAATGCCGCCATGACTAAGAGCAGTAAATGGGGGGGGGGGGGGTGGGGGGGGGGGGGTGGGGTGGGGGGGGGGGGGGGGGGTGGTAATTCACAAAATCAACAAACCAGAACAAACTTAAAAATCGATCTGTAACGTCATTAATATACACCTGCATACAAAACACCACTTCAATATCTTAAGAGGTTTAGAAAAATAGTCCAGAAAACAGTAATTTTTAAATTCAAAGGGGTACAACTCTATCAGAAATCAACGTACCGGCACGAAACTTAGACTCTACCTGTAACTCATTAATATACACCTGTATACAAATATCACTTCAATATCTCAAAGCATTTAGAAATAATAATAAAAAAAAAAAAGGTCCGGAAAACTGGTCGTAACAGCATTTTTTCAAAGTTAAAGGGGCACAATCAACGAACCGGAATAAAACTCAAACTCGATAATATGCACCACTACACAAACAAGATGTGTTTGTGAAACACGGATGCCCCCGGATTCCACATGGCTTGCCAAAAGGATTATGCATGCGAAATATGAAAAATCTATCACTTACCTGGATTAAAAAATTATGGCCAATGTTAAAGTTTTTGAAAAGTAGGTCAAACTTCAAAGTCAAGGTTAGAAAGTCAAAAATTTTTCCTGGTACCAGTAGAAATTAAGGGCTTGTCATAAGAAACACACATGTGAAAATGAAGTCCCATCAACTTGCCATTCAAAGTTTATGACAATGTTTAAGTTTTTTGAAAAGCAGGTCAAACGTCAAGGTCAAGAGGTTCAAAAATTTTGGTACCAGTTAGGAAAGGGATTGTCATAATAAATACACATGTGAATATGAAAGTCCCATCATCTTGCCATTCAAAATTTATGGCAATGTTGAAGTTATCCTGCAAGACCAATCGGACTACCAAAAACTATAATGCCCCCGAATCGAAGATTCAGGGGAAATAAAAATTCAGTTCAATATCTCAAGAATCTGGAAAACTGCGGACAAGGGTAAATTATACGCCCCGACCACTTTGTGGTGGGGGGATAAAAATAATAAAAGTACTCAATAGCTTCTAACCATAGAGTAAAATGATTGAGAACGTTTTCGCCAATTTAATACATTGCGCAATATCTCAGTGAATTGTGTTTATGGGGGCTGTCACCAAACGTGGCTGCGGTGAACGAATTTGGGCCAAATATGAAGGTAGTCAGATCAATTAAAGTCTACGTGATTGATTCTTTCATTAGTATGATTATTTATGATAATATATAATTTACTCTCATCATTACATCGAATTAATGTCAAGTACTCTTAGGAGAACGTGATTTAAGGTATGAAAACGGGTTTACCGTCAAAGTTTCCTTTTCATTCACCAGGTCCCGAGTGATTAATTATTTTAGTTCGTAAAATTCCATGTTTTGTTACAAATATAGACTTTTTGGGGGGATAAATTTCAATTCGGTGATAGATAGAGATAAAATGCAGATATACGCCTTGGTTTTGATGTTTTTGAAATAAATCATTTTCTCACAATTTTTACTGTCATTTTAAATTTTAATAGCTAAATATAACATGATACTGGACAAATCAGAATTATACACTTTGTGGTATTTTAAAAGTAATTCAATCGTAACTTTTGCATTCTAAATATTTTCAACTATTTTAGATAATTGATAAAATGATGGAGGAAAATAATCAAAAGGCATCAGGGATGCTAGATCTATAGCCAAGTTGCAAGTAACATTTTCAAAGTTTTTTTTGGTCACCGTGACCTTGAACGGATTGTTCTAAAAATCAGTAGGGTTGTCACTTTCTTTAATATGCAACAAGGCAACGCAAGCGTAGCATCCCCTCGCAACCTCTCTCCATGGGCAACATATGTGGAAGGATTGGTGATCTTCTGATAAACGCCGTGTCTTGTATCTTGTTCATAAGATTTTGAGGCAGTAGTCAATAGTGACCTTGACAATAAATAAAGTTCATCCACTCTCCATGGGCAACATTTGTGGAAGGTTTGATGGTTCTGTGTCTTCTATCTTGTGCACAAGAATCTGATCAATAGCTACAATGACTTTTGACTCTTGACCTTGAAAATCAACAGGGCTTCATCCTCTCTCCGTGGGCAATATTTGTGGAAGGTTTGGTGATTCTCTGATGAATGCTGCAGCAATAGTCAATAGTGACCTTAACCTTTGACCCTGAAAATCAATAGGATTCATCCTCTCTCCATGGGCAAGATTTTTGAAAAGCTTGATAATTCTCTGGTAAATTCTGCGTCCTCTATTTTGTTCACAAGAATTTTAGGCCATAGTTAATAGTGACAATGACTTTTTATCTTGAAAATTAATAGGGTTCATCCACTCTCCATGGACAACATTTGTAGAAGGTTTGATGATAAATGCCCTTGCTCCCGCACCCACAACCCCGCTTTACGACAGACGGCGAGACCTCAGCTCCGCTGCCATCAACTTCTTTTATGTAGCAAAATTCCAATGTCACCTGCAAATAGTATTGATGCTATACGCGAGTGTTTTTATCTTAATCGAGGAAGACTACTGACGTCACAAGGGAGTTTAAAGGGA
>CAJDSM010024953.1:1024-12325 GCA_903981925.1 Ostrea lurida | reverse complement strand
TCCTATTTTGTAACTGTTTGTATGGCTATAGTGTATGGATATCAGAGTTGGCGAAGAGGCTAAAAATCTGTCGGAAGCAGTGTTCCTATTTGCACTTGTTAAATAAAAAAAACTACAGGAGCACACTTAAATTTGCTCGGACCGAAATAGAAAAGCGCTATCAAATCTGGTAAAATGTTATTTTAATCAACATGTTATCAATCAACTAAATGTAGCAGTTACTATATTTTAACTGAACCAATTCGTTTTCAATTTTGTATCTAACCGCTATCCTGGAATGACTCATGTGATCGCGAGTTGCATGCTTGTTTTTTAAATTACCATACCTCTTTAACAAAATGTTTGGATAGTTTGGTTTGTTGTTTTATTTTTTTTGAGGTGACAAATTTGTGCATTCAATGAGAATCGTCGTCACTTAGCCATGTTGTGCTGTTTTAGATGCTAGCTGTGGTTAGACTTCGTAAGCTTTTTTGTTTTCTTGTAATTTTTTTTTGTTGTTTAGCCTCTGGGCAGCCAACTTTCTTTTTTTAATGATCGACTTTGACCATTTTTATTGGAACAGTCTTTGGCAGGCATGTTTAGTTTACTTGGCGGCGCCAAAACCTCGCTTAACGTGGATATAGATGAAAGCTTCAGCTTCAAAAAACGAAATTGAAATTTCGTGGTATTTTGTTTGCGATTAAAATTGAAAAAGATCAGCATTCAATAATTTTGGCTATGCGCTTTCATGTTATGTTCAATAAGATATAAGGCAACTTTTGAAATAGGTAATGTACATTAATTTTATTTTTTTGAACGATTTCTATTATAAATCTAGCGACTACAGCTGTGCCGGGCTTTGGTTTAAAAACTTCGGAGGCTTGATACAAAATTTATGCGGAGATGCGCCGGTGGGCGGCGTCTTTCGAGCCAATCTCTGGGATATGTGGTGGGGCAAACTAGGTTGATTTGTGAGTCTATTTAGAGACGTAGACAGGCATAGCTACTCACTTCTTATCCTTCGTTTACTTGATTCACGAAGATGTGTAAATACTGAACTGGTGACTGATTTATAACTTCAATTCCCGTTTTATATAAATGTGGGTATATTTACATAACAAACCGTTTTCTAGGTTACGAGCACTCCAGACATGCTTTAAAGGTTCTATGGCGAGATAATTTTTGACTGCGGCTCCATTGTAAAAATCCTCGCTGCTTGAAATGGCGCAATTTTGATATGGCTATTTGATAATTTGAGGTTTCAAATTCGATCATTAACAATCGGTCTCTCCAATCGAATTGACTTCCCAGTTTTCTTTGATCTGGGACAAAGCAAACTATTTAATAATGCTAAGCCCGTGGGGTCCGGGTTTAATAAATGCCTCATTAGTACGACGTGGAGACTGGATTCCAACACCGAGGGGGAGCATAGATTCGCGTTTCTAGGACGAGGACTTTGCCGAATCCTAGAACTGAGGCGAATCTGTGTTCATGCAGCGGGTGGAATTTCCCGTATCCGCACACGGTAATAATGAAGGATTATTTTTCTCAAATCTGTATTCATGCTGATTGTGCGGTAAATCGGAAGCGTTTGATGAATTTAGCAATTATCAATATCTTTATTGATTTAAAACAAAACTAATTAGACAGGCAGAGACTAAAAGCATACCGGAAAATGGCGTTTACACTAAGTGTAAAATAAAAAACTCCAGACCTATCGGCCAGAAAGTTATTATCAAATTATGAAATTCTAACAAACCGACTATAAAGAAGTTCTTGCTTCACCGTGTAACATATAATCATATAGAGAATATCGATGACGTCAGCAATGAATGAATCGACAGTTAGCGCTTTATCGGTCATTTGTAGAGATCGAAAAAATCTCACATGGTGGGTAAAAGTCAGGTCCTCACATTCTGGTTGAAAAATGTGAGAAAATAGGGGTGAATTACGATACATCGCGATGCAGCTGAGTCGTGATGTATTGGTTTCTTCGAGTTCGAATTATCGATTTTATTCCGGGTCGCATTTGGTTCGATCAATTTTAAATATTAATAGCAGGCAAACTTGTTTTTGAAACACGGTTTCTGAGGCTGGCCAATTGCAAATTGAAAATTGCCTAGTCACCATTGAGTAACTAGCTGTGAAATGACGGTAAATGTGTAGGAAATAAACTCGAGCACTCGAAATCGGTGAGTGGGCTAAAAACGCAGCCATTAATGTGTAATCTCTGGGTACGATATGGAAGTTAAAAAAATTTTATTTTAATGTCAACTCTTTTATATTGGGTCTGTAAGTTGTTTTGCAGAGAGCAATACATACATCTTGATTCAGATTTAGAACTTTAAGGGATTATTTATTTAAAATTTAATTTTAAATTTTGGAGAAAGAACCCTATTTGATTTATCAATTTTTCATAAAAATCTCCGGTGTCAAAGGGTATTACAAGGGTTCAGATAGACCAACATACTTTTTTAAACAAATGGCAGGTTTCTGAGCGAGATAATACACTTGCCATAAGTTCACACTCTTTGGTAAGCTGAGATGGTATAACGGGTCAATATTCATTGCTAAGAACTCCTTTTAAGTTCCCAAAAACTCGCAATTATTTTCGACTCACAACATAGATATATAATGCGAACAAAAGTTTTTTATTGGTTTTAAAGCTAAATCTAATCTCTATCCAAGTGTTTACTCAATATATATGGCCAGTGGGCAGTCAACTCTTCTAGTAGCTCTCAGACGCAAGCTGTCGGAGACTGACCTGTTTTAAATGTCAACTATTCATAATTCATTTAAAATGAAACATTTTTGTTAAAGAGCCACATGTATATTACACCGTACATGTTGTTTTCAACAGAGTTTCTACTGCGCCAGTTTCCGATCATAAAGCATGAAAGTCAAAATAAACTCCACGGGCCTTATGGCTCACGCTGTATGGACGGATTTAATGGAAATCAGCGTCTTTTTCATAAAACTCGTTTTTCTGCCCCGAAAACATTTTGGTTAAAAACATGTATTAGCAAATGTTGTTTAGTGTTTACTCGCTTAAAACATCTGTAGTCTATATGTATATTCAAGATAAATAAGGTCCCTGTAAGGCCTTCCGTAAGGCTCAACCTTGTATGCGGGAGTATTGACAATATTGTCCATCTTATTCAAATAGATAAATTCTGTTAAGATTAAATTTTTACCACAAAAACTGCGTCCGCTCGAGGCTGGTCGTAAACGCAGGTCATAGGAGTCGTTCCGTTCTAGCTCCGTTCCGGTCCATCACGGCAGGTGTTCGCGTCCGATCCGAACCCACATGAAAACTTGTCAAGAAAATGGCAAGTCTCTCTGAAATCTACCCTCACCAAAGTAATCAACGAAACTTCATAAGTTTTATACATTGAAGAGAGATTCCATACAATTTTAGTTTTTGCATTATGAGGCAAGGAAAATAGTTCGGATCCACTGAATAATGTCTTAAGCAGTTTATGCCCCTTCAAACTTTATAGAGGAAAGAATTCCGTCTCTACTAAAACAGTGATCTTAGTAATCCGCAACCCTCGGTAACTATCGCTAACAAATTCAAAGCACGAACTCCTTCCCCTGTCATTAAATTCAAGTAGAGATTAACGTCAATATTAGTATGTGCATAATTATGCAAAGAAATTTTATTTGAGCCTCTTTAAATTTTACGAAGTACATGCCCCTTCACAACTTAGAAGATGTTGTCAAAAATCTCATAAATGATCTTGTCATCGCAACTCCCCCCCCCGCGTATCGTTTTTTTTTACGGGTAAAAAAAAAACCTGAATACTAACGACCAGAATTCAATTAAACTTGGGTATATCATTTAAGGAACACAATGTAGTTTCGTGCATATTAGCGAGGAAAATTAATTGGATGCCTATAAAAGAATTTTATGGAAAGTGAATGCGCCTTCAAAACTTCGAAAATTTGCAAAAATCCTCAATAATGTATAAATGACCCAGCTTCTGAAGCGGTACACTCATATTTCAAAATAATCAATCATATATTAACTTATCGATTTCAGCTTAGTCCAAAAATTCATTTTAGTGGTTATATTTATGGTATGATTTTTATTATCAAAAACCTTCAGCATGAACTGACATAAGTTTTTTTTAATCACAATAAAATTATTTTATTAAAAATTGATATCTCTGTGAGTGAAGTCACAAAATATTCGCCCATCATTGGATTGAAATCCGTTTTTCTTCCGTTTGACATCTGTCAATTGTAGCACATAGATATCAAACATTAAAATGTATTTGTGCTTCTAAACCAAGGTAGACTCTGGCGAGACACTGACTCGGACATGAATGCGAGGATCAGTCTTATTAGGTCTCACTTTTGTTTTGTTATGGAGCGCATGTGATATCGCAGCAAAAGTTTGTGCTCCAGTTTTTTTTACTTAGTCTATTCGGAAATCCGTTTATCTATAAAGGCCCTGCAAGCCTATGCTCACCTGTTCAAGACACTTGATAGAAAAACCTGTGTTGTTTTGTCCAGCCAGTGACCTCAACCTTATGCTAATACTTATATTGTTTAATTTATTGTCTCTGCATCCGTCTCGAGTCTGGAAAGCATCTTTGTAGAACAAAAGTTGATTAGGATTTTTCGTGAGATCTATAATTATGATATGTAAATAGAGGATCATTCAGCTAACCGGGCCTCATGAAGCTCGACGCTGCTTCAGTGACAAAGAAAACTTTTGATATAATATGTGGTTTACTGGTAAAAAGTTTTGGCTGTAGTTAGTCTCGTGAAAGCCTTTCTGATTTTATTATCTCACCGCATCCCACAGCGACTTAATTTAAAGAAGTGGGCGTTATAGTGTTTATATGGTAGGGTTGGACAAGCTGGATTTTCAGCTCTTATCTTTACATCTGTCTAACTTGTCCCTGTCCCTTTTCAACGTTGGCTTCAAAACTCCTCCCAAACCCTTGGGGAGCCCGAGGGGAGTTTGATCGATGAAGTTGGAAATAATCACGAAGTGTACCAATGAAAGGGATTTGACATATTGCTTTGGAGATTGTGCATATTTGCAGAGGAGGAGTGCTGTCCGATGTTTTTTAAAAAGAGTTTATGGTCTCTGTGTCAATATATTTGCCGCTAGGAATATCCGAATTTATTGGCGCTGGTGGTGCGGCTCGTCCTTTGGTTCGAATTTATTTTTTGCGCCACTCTAACTATTGGTTAAATCTAAAACACAAAAAAAACTCTTCACATTCTCTTTGAAATTCTTAAATAACTTTGGAGAATTCTTTAAATTGTGGATTTTTCAGATTGGTTTAATCGATTTTCCGTCCAAATGCTCATGTTAGTAAATTAATGGTTCCACTCTCATAACTTGTAAGAGATATTTATTAGCAGTCAACAATTCTAGTGTGCCTTTTGCTACAATAAGGAGAGTTCGCCGGAATGAGAAAGCAATTTAGTATATAGTTTTTGTCTTTATAAAATGACCATAGGTATTCTGTATCTCTCTCTGATCGTTGAACCACTTTGTATTATTCTAATAGTATGATGTATATTAATTAGGGGTACATAATTTCTAATTAGAGTGTGACCAACGCAAACCGAGTTTTGCTAGATGGGTATCAATGTTGAACCCGTCTGCCTACAGGTGCAGTTCTCGTCAGCGCAAGAGTTAAATTACCGTTCAGTCCTGGTTTTCTTGATCAGTCCAAGCTCGTGAACCGCTTGCGTCCAAAACAGGATTTCGTGAACTTAATAGATAGTTGTATTGAAGAACATACCATTTAGATGTGGCAATAGTAGCACACAGGGATATGTGGTGGCCAAACAGGTGATTGCTAGTCTATTTAGAGAAGTAGACAGGCATAGCCTACATCCACTTCTTCCTCTTACTTTGATTCACGAAGATGTGTAAATACCGCAACTGGTGACGATTTATACTTCAATCCACGTTTTAACTTAAATGTGGGTATATTTACATAACAAACCGGTTTCGTAGTTACAGCACTCCAGCATGCTTTAAGGTTCATGGCGAGATAATTTTGACTCGGCATCCATTGTAAAAATCCTCGCTGCTGAAAAGGCCAATTTTGATATGGACTATTTAAAGAACGTTCAAATCTCTATCATTAACAAATGGTCATCTCCAATCAATGACTTCCCAGTTTTCTTTGATCTTGGGGACAAATATTTTAAAAAGTGCTAACCCGTGGGGTTCCGGGTTTAATAGAATCCTTCATTAGTACGAGTGTGAGATAGGGAAATTCCACCGAGGGGACAAGATTCGCGTCTAGGACGAGGATTTGCCGAGTCCTAGAGAGCGAATCTTGTTCACGAGGTGGAATTTCCCTATCCCACACGAGTAAATAATGAAGGATTATTTTTCTCACATATTATTCACTGATTAGTGCGTAAAATCGGAAGCTTTGATGAAATTTACAATTATCAATATCTTTATTTGAACTTTAAAACAAAAAAACTAATTAGACAGGCAGAAAAAGCATACCCGAAAATGGTTTACACTAAGTGTAAAATAAAAAACTCCAGACCCTATCGCCAGAAAGTTATATCAAATTGAAATTTAAACAAACGATATAAAAAGTTTTGCTTCACCGTGTAACAATAAATCATAAGAAATATATGACGTACAATGAAATGACGTGCAGCGAGCCATGTGTGAGATCGAAAAAATCTCACATGGGTAAAGTCGGTCTCACACTGGTGAAAAATGTGAGAAAATAGGGGTGAACGATACATCGCGATGCAGCTGAATCGTTGTTATTGGTCTCGATTCGATGTTCGATTTATTCGGGTCCATTCGGTTCGATACAATTTTAAAATTATAGCACAAAATTGTTTTTGAAAACACGGTTTCTGACTGGCCAATGCAATTGAAAATTGCCTAGTCAACATTTGAGTAAACTTGCTGTGTGAAAATGACGCAGCGGTGAAAAATGCTGTAACAGGGAAAATAACAACCATCCGAACGGCACCATCGGTGGAAAATGCGGATGAGTCGGCTGTCTGAAAAACGCACCATTTAATGTGTAAAATCTCTGGGTAGCGATGCTTTATGGCAAGTTAAAAAAATTTTTATTTAATGTCGAACTCTTTTATATTGGTCTGAATTTGTTTGCAGAGAGCAATAAATACAATGAAACATAATAAATCTTAGCAGTGTAAATGATTTGGTACATGCTATTGTATCGAATCGAAAATAATCGAATTGAGACTAAAGTATCGAAAATCACATCGAGAAGGTACTGCATCGTTTCACCCCAAGTGAAAAAGAAGAGGTCTTCAGTGCCCCTTGCTTGTCATAAAAGTCAACTAATTGGGGCAGTCCTTTAGATGAGACCACAAAAACTGAGGTTCTCAACTTCTGTGTCACAGCAGGTGTGGCACGATAAAGATCGTCCCTGCAGTCAAAGGCCATGAGCGCAGAGCATAGGTCTTCACCAACAATGGTGACGTCTCCATATTAGTGAAATATTCTCAAGCGGGATGTTTATACAATCGATCAATCAATAAAGTACTGCATTGCAAGTTTTTTTAACAAGACACTAAAATTAATTTTGGTTAACGCAGCGTTTTCTCAAAAGCAGAAGTAAATTATAAAATGCAAATAATGATGGTATTTCTGGGGGATGTCGCTTGCCATGTTGGTGAATGGAATTTGAATTTTCGCCCACAGCAAATTTTGCTCGCATTGGCGAGTGGGCTAGTGGCTATCCACGACACTGTCATTGTTAGTGATTTTACACATTAGGTAGGGTTGAAATGATACATCGCGATGCAGCTGAATCACGATGTACTGGTCTTGGTTCGATTTATTCCGGGTCTATTTCGGTTCGATACAATTTTAAATGTATAGCACAAATTCTTTATGAAAACACCATTTCTGACTGGCCAATGCAATTGAAAATTGTCTTGTCAACATTTTAGTAAAATTTACTGTGTGAAAATTTATGCAGTCGAGTTAAAAAATGCACCCTAACGTATAAATCTTGGGTATGGCATGTTAATTTTTTTCCTTTTATGTTACTCTTTTGTATTGGTTTGAATTTATTTGCAGAGAGCAATGAATACAATGAAACATAAAAAATCTTAGCAATATAAATAATTTGGTACATGCTATTGTATCGAATCGAGACTAAAGTATCAAAAATTGAATCGAGATGGTACTGCATCGTTTTACCCCTAACATTTGGATCCAGTTGCACGAAAGTTAGTTACCATTAACTTACAGTTGACTTCCCATTAACAATACATTTATATAGCATTAACTAGATGTTAACTGTCAGTTAAACTTAATACCTAACTTTCGTGCAACAGGGTCCAGGTTATCAAACATGATTAATCGGCATATGTCCATAATAGTATTTTATAATACTGAAGTACATGAGACTCAAAATTTTCTGGGACTTAAAAACTTTTGACCACCAAGAGTGCAGAACATGTTATCATGACAAAATCCTACTGAGAATCTTGAATCTATGTGTGTTCAGAATTTACTTCTATGAAAAAAAAATTCTTTTTTTTTTTTTCCTCAGGAAAGCTGCGTTATGCCAATAACTCAAATTACAAGAATGATACAATGATCAGAAAGGAGGTGAGTTTGACTTAATGCTGTCTTGGGGAAATATTTTTTAAAAAGTGCTAACCCGTGGGTTTCGGTTAATAGAATCCTTCATTAGTAGAGTGTGAAGATAGGGAAATTACCGAGGGGACAGTTGCGTCTAGGACGAGGTTTGCCGAGTCTAGAGGCGAATCTTGTTCACGAGGTGGATTTCCCTATCCCACGAGATATATGAAGGATTTTTTCAATATTTTACTGATTAGGTGCGTAAAATCGGAAGCTTTGATGAATTTGCAATTATAATATCTTTATTTGAACTTTATACTAATTACGGCGAAAAAGCATACCCGAAAATGGTTTTCAACTAAGTGTAATAAAAACTCAGACTATCGCAGAAAGTTATATCAAATTGAAATTTAAACAAAAGATATAAAAAGTTTTGCTTCCCGTGTTCTAAATCATAGGAATATATGACGACAAATGAAATGACGTCGAGCAGTGTGAGATCGAAAAATCTACATGGGTAGTCGTGGCTACACCTGGTGAAAAGTGAGAAATGATGGGGTGAACTCATCCGGATGCGCTGAATGTGATGTATTGGTCTCGATTCGATGTTCGATTTATTCCGGGTCCATTTCGGTTCGATACAATTTTAAATTATAGCATAATTGTTTTTAAAAACACGTGTTTCTGACTGGCCAATGCAATGAAATTGCCTAGTCACATTTGAGTAAACTTTGCTGTGTGAATTGAGCAGTCGGGTTGAAAATGCCCATAATGTGTAAATCTGGGTATGGCAGTTAAAAAATTTTTATTTAATGTCGAACTCTTATTTATTGGTCTGAATTTGTTTGCAGAGAGCAATATAATACAATGAACATAATAAATATTAGCAGTGTAAATGATTTGGTAGCTATTGTATCGAATCGAAAATAATCGAATTGAGACTAAAGTATGAATACATCAGGGTATGCACGTTTCACCCAAGTAGAAGAGTCTTCAGTGCCCTTGCTTGTCATAAAAGTAACTAATTGGGGAGTCTTTATGAGACAAAAAACCGAGGTTCTCAACTTCTGTGTACAGCAGGTGTGGCACGATAGAGATGTCCTGAGTAAAGGCATGAGGAGCATAGGTCTTAAAGGTGAGTTCAATTGTGAAATTTCTCAAGCGGATGTTTATACAATTCGATCAATCAATAAAGTATGCATTGCAAGTTTTTTAACAAGACACTAAAATTAATTTTGGTTACGCAGCGTTTTCTCAAAAGCAGAAGTAATTAAAAATGCAATAATGATGGTATTTCTGGGGGATGTCGCTTTGCATGTTGGTGAATGGAATTTGAATTTTCGCCCACAGCAAGATTTTGCTCGCATTGGCGAGTGGGCTAGTGGCTATCCACGACACTGTCATTGTTAGTGATTTTACAACTTAGGTAAGGGTTGAAAGATACATTCGCGATGCAGCTGAATCACGATGTACTGGTCTTGGTTGTTTTATTCCGGTCTATTTCGGTTCGATTACATTTTTAAATGTAATAGCACAATCTTTTTATTGAAAACACCATTTCTGACTGGCAATGCAATTGAAAATTGTTTGTCAATTTTGGTAAAAATTTTGTGTGAAAAATTTATGCAGTCGAGTTAAAAAATGCACCTACGTAATAATCTTGGGTTGGCATGTTTATTTTTTCCTTTTATGTTAATCTTTTGTATTGTTTTGAATTTATTTGCAGAGAGCAATGAATACAATGAAACATAAAAATCTTAGCAATATAAATAATTTGGTACATGCTATTGTATCGAATCGAGACTAAAGTATAAAAAATTGAATCGAGATGGTACTGCATCGTTTTACCCTAACATTTGGATCCAGTTGCACGAAAGTTAGTTACCATTAACTTACAGTTGACTTCCATTTATATCCATTATATAGCATTAACTAGATGTTAATGTCAGTTAATAATACCTAACTTTCTGTGCAACAGGTCCAGGTTATCAAACATGATTAATCGGCATATGTCCATAATAGTATTTTATAATACTGAAGTACATGAGACTCAAAATTTTCTGGGACTTAAAAACTTTTGACCACAAGAGTGCAGACATGTTATCATGACAAAAACCTACTGAGAGATCTTGAATCTATGTGTGTTCAGAATTTACTTCATATGAAAAAAATTTATTTTTTTTTTTCCTCAGGAAACTGCGTTATGCTATAACTCAAATTACAGAATGATACAATGATCAGAAAGGAGGTGAGTTTGACTTAATGCTGATTGATTTTTGGCCGGGTTGCACGAGTGCAAAACGGCTTATAAAATGGTGGTGGGCGGGGGCGGGCGGGGAAATATTTCTGTAACTTTACTCAGTAATTACTTATCATAGCCTCATGATTTAACATTATCATCAGCGGGTGGTCCATATCGTGGGATCCGATTTAGACTGTGCGACATCTCTTTCCTGTTACCGACTTAGAATATTTCAGTGTTATTCTTAATAGTGCAAATTTTGTAAACACTTTACTCAAAATTAATTATCGTAGCCTCATGACCTCTGATTTCCATCATCAGCGGGTGGTCCCATAGTGGGATCCGATTTCAGACCTGTCAGACACCTACTTCCTGTTTACCGAATATTTTCAGCATTATTATTCCATACTACGTAAATTTTTGACTACTGGTAATGACCCATGTTATTATTGGTTTATTTTTTACAGTGTATGAATTCCTATAAGGCCAACAGAAAGTTTGGTGAATA